>PVIR01015082.1:0-38797 GCA_004026965.1 Petromus typicus | reverse complement strand
GGAAAGTGACTTGCAACAAACAGCGCCAGAAAACAAGGCAGGTCAGAGATGAGGAAACACTCAAAGTCTCAGATACAAAGATTCTCACCTAAAGGTAACACAGGGAGAAGGGAAAAAGAAAAGCTGGAAGGCCAATCTCCAGGGTTCTCAGAAATGGTAACCAAAGCAGATCTAGTAAAATGGAAATCAGAACTGATCTCTGAGATGAAAGCAGAGATATTGGACATTGTCAACATGATGATTAATAAAGCTAAAGAGGAAATCATGGAGTTGATAGAATCCAAGATAGCAAAAACAGTGGAAGCTTTTAAACACCTACAAGCAGAAGCCCAGGAAATTAAGAAAGAAAATGAAAGTTTGTGCAATAGAATAAATTTGGCAGAAGTCTGAATTTCAGAGCTACACAACAGAATCTCAACCAATGAACTGGAAAGGCATAATCTATAGAAAAAAGCAAGCAATAATGAAAAGTTAATCCAACAGATCCTAGATGATTCAAAGAAGAATAACATAAGATTGATTGGAGTCAGTGAGGAAGAAGGAGACAACGCTAAAGACATCAAAAAGCTATTCACAGAGATAAGGGCAGAAAACTTCACAGGAAAAGGAAAAGAACTGGACACACAAATATATGAAGCATACAGAATGCCACATGCCCGTGACATGAAAAAATCTACACCTAGGCATATCATCATAAAAGTCCCAGATATCCAAAAAAAGAATGAAATACTGAAAGCATCCAGAGAAAAGAAAACACTTACATTCCAAGGGAAGCCCATCAGGATCACAGCGGACTTCTCAATGCAAACACTCAATGCAAGAAGACCCTGGAATGAAGTCTTTCAAGCCCTAAATAAAAACAACTTCCAACCCAGACTCATGTATCCTGCAAAACTACTCTTCAAAATTGTTGGGGAAATAAGATACTTCCATGACAAAGAACACCTGAAAAACTTCACAAATACAAAACCCGTGCTTCAAAACATTTTAAAGAATATCTTGGAGAAAAATAAGGAAAGCTACAAATCCATGAGACCTAACCGAGTCAACCCATGGGACCAAAAAAGAAACTGATGGGAAAAGGGCAAGGGTAGAATAACACAGCCAGGAACAGGAAAACATGGCAGCACTAAATTTACCTATATCAGTCATAATGAATAATGTCAATGGACTCAATGCGCCAATTAAGAGATACAGACTGGCAGAGTGGATCAAAAAGCAAGATCCTACAATCTGCTGCATACAAGAAACACACCTAATACAGAAAGAAACCCATGGACTGAAAAAAAAGGGATGGAAAACAATACTTCATATGACAGGAAACAGCAAGAAAGCAGGAGTGGCGATTTTATCTGCAGACATAATAGACTTCAAGCCAAAACTGATAAAGAGAGATAAAGATGGACACTATCTTTCAGTTCAGGGAAAAATCCAAGAGAAAGATATCACAATCTTAAATATCTGTGCTCCAAATTCTAATGCACCCAACTATATAAAACAGATATTAACGGACTTGAAAAACCAGATAAACTTCAATACAATCATAGTAAGGGACCTCAATACCCCACTGTCACAAAGAGACAGATGAAGTGGACAAAAAGTCACTAAGGAAATCCTGGAGCTCAACTAGACTCTTCAGCAAATGGACTTAATAGATGCCTACAGAGTATTTCACCCCACAAAGTCAGAATATACATTCTTCTCAGCTGCTCGTGGATCATTCTCCAAAATAAACCATGAACTCATTCTTAGAACAGGTTTAAGTAAATATAAAGGGATTGAAGTTATCCTTTGTATACTGTCGGACCATAGTGCCCTGAAATTGGAGCTGAATAGCAAAGGAAAGCCCAGGATCTTCACAAACACATGGAAACTTAACAACACTCTGCTGACCAAGCAATGAGTCATAGAAGAAATTAGAGAAGAAATTGAGCAGTTCTTACAACCAAACGATAACCCCAGTACAACATATAGAGATCTGTGGGACACAATGAAAGCAGTTCTATGAGGAAAATTCATAGCAGTGAAAGCCTACATCCAGAAAACGGAGCAAGCCCAAATAAACAATTTAATGCTGAACCTCAAGCTACTAGAAAGTGAGGAGCAAAACAAACCCAAAGCTCACAATAGGCAAGAAATTATAAGGATAAAGGCAGAACTCAGTGCAATAGGAAGCAAGATAATGGTTCAAAAAATCAATGAAAAGTTGGTTCTTTGAGAGGATAAACAAAATTGATAGACCCTTAGCCAACCTCATTAAAGAAAGGAAGGAAAAGGCTCATATCTATGCTATTAGGAATGAGAACGGAGAATTACTACCGACCCAGAGGAAGTCCAGAGGGTAATAAACACCTACTCTGAAGATTTATACTTTAATAAAATGGAAAATGTGGAAGAAATGGATAGATTTCTAGAAACATCTAAACTCCCAAAGCTGAATAAAGAAGATATAGAAATATTAAATGCCCTAGTAACAATCTGTGAAATTGAAAATGTAATTCAAAACTTGCCAACAAAGAAAAGCCCTGGACCTGACGGTTTTACTGCTGAATTCTATAAAACTTTTAAAGAAGAGTTAGTGCCTCTACTTCTGAAACTCTTCAATGAAATTGAAAGGAAAGCAGTACTCCCAAACTCATTCCTGGAAACAACCATTACTTTGATTCCAAAAGCAGAGAAAGACCCAGCCAAAAAAGATAACTACAGGCCAACATCTCTAATGAATATCGATGCAAAAATCCTCAATAAGAACCTGGCAAACAGAATACAGAGAATTATCAAAAAGAATATACACCCTGACCAAGTTGGATTCATCCCAGGGATGCAGGGATGGTTCAACGTACTTAAATCAATAAATATTATGCGCTATATTAACAGGCTTAAGGCCAAAAATCATATTGTCATCTCAACTGATGGAGAAAAAGCGTTTGACAAAATACAATACCCATTTATGTTCAAAACTCTACAGCAGATTGGAATAGATGGTCTGTATCTCAAACCAATATAAGCTATCTACAAAAAACTATCAACCAGTATCATACTAAATGGTCCAAAACTGAAACCACTCACACTAAGATTAGGTGCAAGACAAGGGTGTTCTCTCTCACCACTTCTGTTCAATATAGTTCTGGAAATATTAGCCATAGCAATTAGGCAAGTGGAAGAAATAAAAGCAATCAAGACTGGAAAAGAAGAAATTAAATTGTTATTATTTGCTGACCACATAATTCTCTATCTAGAGGATTCTAAAAACTCAAATTAAAAAACTGCTGGACCTAATCGTCAATTTTAGCCTCATAGCTGGTTACAAGGTCTATGTTCAAAAGTCAATAGCCTTCGTATACACAAACAGTAGACCCACTGAGATAGAAATTGGGGAGTTAATCCCTTTCACAATAGCAACCCCAAAATTAAAATACCTAGGAATCATTCTAACAAAGGAGGTGAAAGACTTCTATTCTCAAAGCTATAGCACTCTGCAAAAGGAGATAGAAGATGATATCAAAAAATGGAAAGACATACCTTGCTCCTGGGTAGGAAAAAGCAATATTGTCAAAATGGCTATACTCCCAAAACTACGCTACACATTCAACGCAATCCCGATTCAAATCCCAACAGCATGTTTCACAGATCTAGAGAAAAAAATTCAAACTTTCACCTGGAACCACAAAAGACCTAGAATAGCAAAAGCAATTCTAAACAACAGGGACATGGTGGGGGGTATCACAATTCTGAACCTGAAACTATACTATAAAGCCACTGTGATAAAAACTGCATGGTACTGGCAAAGTAACAGACCTGAGGATCAATGGAGTAGACTAGAAGATCCAGAAACTAGTCTAGATACACTGAACCACCTCATCTTTGACAAAGGAGCCAAAAATCCTCAATGGAGGACAGATAGCCTCTTTAGTAAACGGTGCTGGAAAAACTGGGCTTTAACTTTCCAAAGACTAAAACTACATCTAACTCTTTCACCGTGTACCAAGCTAAAATCAAAGTGGATAAGAGACCTAAATATTAAAACAGACACTCTAAACCTACTGCAAAACAGGTTAGGTAAAACTCTTGAAGATACTGGCTTAAGGAAAGACTTCATGAACAAAACTTATGTAGCACAGGAATTGGCTGAGGAAATCAACAAATGGGACCTCATTCTTTTAAAAAGCTTCTACACAGCAAAGGAAACCACCAGAAGTGCAAAAAGGCAACCAACAATGTGGTAAAAAAAATCTTTATCGGCCGCTCTCAGACAAAGGGCTTCTATGTAGAATATGTAAAGAGCTAAAAAAAAAAATCAGCCCACCCAAATTTAATGACCCAATTCAAAAATGGGCATCTGAAATGAACAGATATTTTTCAGAGGGAGAAGTAAGAGCAGCTAAGAAGCATATGAAGAAATGCTCCACATCGTTAGTCATTCGAGAGATGCAGATGAAAACAACATTGAGATTTCATCTCACTCCACATAGAATGGCTGCCAGTTCAAATTCAGCCAACAGAAATTGTTGTCAAGTCTGCAGAGCAGAAGGAACCCTTCTCCACTGTTGGTGGGACTGTAGACTCGTCCAACCCATGTGGAGGTCAGTTTGGAGATTCCTCCAAAAGCTAGGATTGGAGGTCCCATTTGAACTGGCCATTGACCTGCTAGGTATATACGCACAAGAATTTAAAGACTCATATCACAGTGACATATGTGCACCCATGTTTATAGCATCCCAATTTGTGATTGCTACATCTTGGAAACAACCCAAGTGTCCATCAACTGGAGACTGGATAAAAAACCTGGGGTTCTTCTTCAGGACGGAGTATTACTCTGCCATAAAAAATGATATGTTTGAATCATTTCTACTTAAATGGACATACCTTGAAAATATCCTCATTAGTGAAATATATAGGTCATAGATAGGTACATGTCGCATCTTTTCTCTGGTATGAGAAAATAAAGATGTACATGAGTCCTAAGATTGCATGTTATATATTGTGAAATTGAAAATGCTCAATGTAAAATAGGGTGAAGGGGGAAAAATGATGAGATTGTAACAAAAAAGTAAGGAAACAAATTTTATGTATATGGAGGGGTTGTAGGGTGGGTAGGGCTATGGGAAAAAATGAGAATTAAGTTGTGTCTTATACTGGTACAAATCCCCATTATGGAGTGCAATCATGATGCCTATATGTAATGTACCAACAGAGATTAAGAAATTACAAAAAGAAAACCAACTGTGATTTCTCTTCCAATCAGAAATTCTGAGTATGAGATTCTGACACAACTTGAATTTGTGACTCCTTGCTCCGTGTACCAGTGTTTATAGAGGGCATGTGGGCATGCAGAGAGCCCTAGGCTGCTTCTAGTTGATATGAGCAGTGAATGTGGGCAAGAAACTGAACATCATAGTGGATCTGGTTTTGCTATCTAATTTGTTAGTCATCTGCATTGGTTTATGGCAAATTTACTAATAATACACTTTATGCAGCTATGAGAAACAATTGATAACCTGAATGAGCACTTTGCTTTGTATATATTTCATCACTAGCAGTCATCTTGATCAGTATCTGTTATCAATCAATGCTCAGTAAAAAAAACATTTAATAAGATATACCTATAAATATATAAGGATTTATGAAGTTGTCTTACAATGGCTGGCTTCAGAGTCAGGTGTGGAAGGGTGCAAAAAGGCTCTCAGTGTGCTAAAGAGTCAAACATACTACTCAAAAATTAAAATCCAGGAGCTTACTATAGAGTGAGTCCATACTAGGAAGCTGAATGGTTTTCAGTGTAAGCCGACGGACAGATGTCCAAGGGAACAGCAAAGTGTAGAGCTCCTCTGAAGAAACAGAAAAAAGTCTTTCTTGTTTTTCCCCTTCTTAAATTCGCATCAGGCCACAAACCTGTTGGTCGGTGCCCATCACACTCAGGGAAGGTCTTTCCCATTCAACAATCATTTAGCCACACCCGGAGCCATGATAAGGCATTAGTTGGTTCTTTTTGTTTTTTATTCAAGTTGACATCACAAATCAATATCAAAATATTTTTGGATGAGGCTGTAGATTCAGCTCTAAATTGTATTAATATATCTTAGAATCTACCTCCCATATTTTCTCTTTGTCTCTAAGGTGATAATGAAAGTCAATAGCATAGATTTAGTCTTAACAATTCTGTAAAAAATTCCATTAGAAGAACAAAATGACACCCGTCAATAGGTGGAAAAATTTTACCAGCTGTTCTTCAGATAAAGGGCTACTATCCAGATTACATAAAGTGCTTAAAAATAGAGATGTAAATGATTTCTAGTATATATAGTAGATATTGTGAAATAGAAAATACTTAAAAGGAAATAGGGTATAGGAGTAAATAATGAAAGGAAAAAGAATATGATAATGATAAAAAAGGAAACAAAGCTTATGTATGTAGGGGGTGGAGGGTTGTAGGTGGGTTGGGGAATGGGAACAAATGAGAATCCAGTCGCGTCCTAAACTGGAACAAACTCTCAATGTTGAATGTGATGATGATGAAAGATAAAATAAAGATTTGAATCAAAACAATCCTCTCCCAAATTTAAATATCCAATTAAAAAATGGAATCTGAAATGAAGACATTTATCAAAGGAAGAAGTAAAAGCAGCTAAGAAGCACATGAAGAAATGTTCAACATCAGTGGTTATTCGAGAGATGCAGATGAAATCAACTCTGAGATTCCATCTCACTCCACAAAGAATGGGTGCTATCTTGAAATTAACCATCAATAAATGCTAGCAAGGGGGCCAGGGATTTAGCTCAGTGGTTCCGGTGCCTGTCTTGCAAGTGCAAGGACTTGGGTTTGATCCCCTGGTAACCACATACCCTACTGGGTGTGAAGACTCATGCTCAGCAGCAACCAGTACCACATACCATAGTGCTGGGTGTGGTGGTTCAAGCCTGTAATCCCAGCACTCAGGAGGCAGAGGCAGGAAGATTGCTGTGATGTGAGTTGGAGGCTGAGCTCAGGGCCAGCCTGAACCACAAAGTGAGACCCTGTCTCAAAAAAAAAAAAAAAAAAAGCTAGCAAGGTATGGAGACAAAAGAACTCTTCTCCATTGTTGTTGGGAATGTAGACTGGTACAACCACTATGGAGATCAGTGTTGAGATTTCTCAGAAAACTAGGAATAGAGGTCCCATTTGACCCTGTTATTCTTTTTCTAGGGATATACATGAAAGAACTGGAAGATTCATATTACAGTGACATATGTGCACCCATGTTTATAGCAGCTCAGTTTGTGATTGCTACATCTTGGAAACAACCCAAGTGTCTATCAACTGGAGACTGGATAAAAAACCTGTGGTTCTTCTACAGGATGGAGTAATACTCTGCCATAAAAAATTATAGGTTTGAATCATTTATACTTAAATGGACATACCTTGAGGATATCCTCATAAGTGAAATAAATAGGGCACAGATAGGTACATGTTGCATCTTTACTCTGGTATGAGAAAATAAAGATGTAAATGAGTCCTAGAGTTGCATGTTATATATTGTGAAATAGAAAATGCTCAATGTAAAATAGGGTAAAGGGGGAAAAATGATGAGATTGTAACAAAAAAGTAAGGAAACAAATTTTATGTATATGGGGGGGTGGTAGGGTGGGTAGGGCTATGGGAAAAAATGAGAATTAAGTTGTGTCTTATACTGGTACAAATCCCCATTATGGAGTGCAATCATGATGCATATATGTAATGTACCAATAAAGATTAAGAAATAAAAAAATATGGTCATACCTTGAGGACATCCTCAAAAGTGAAATAAGTAGGTCTTTGATGTTTAAGTACCATATCTTTTCTCTGACATGAGAAAATGAGCTCTAAAATGTATGTTAGATATTGTAAAATAGAAACTATTGCATGAGAAATGGGGTAGGAGTAAGTAATGAAGGGAAAAAAATAGTGATAATAATAAAAAAGGAAACAAAGCTTATGTACATAGGGTATGAGGGTACATTATAGGATGGGTAGGGGAATGGGAAAAATGAGAATCAAGTCATGTCATATACTAGTACAAATTGTCAATGTTGAGTACGATCCTATGTCACAATTTAAAAACTTATACCGGTACAAATCCCCATTATGGATGCAATCATGATGCATATATGTAATGTATCAATAAAGATTTCAATTTAAAAACAAAACCCATTAGATAAACAAGCTTCCATATTAGAAAGACTGTGAAATCACAGAATGAACCTGCTTCTTGAAACCAGAGTTTTCTCTTGATGTAGCTTATTGGCTCGTTGACCTCTACATTCCTTCTAATTTCTGCATCTTGTAAATAAATGAAGTTATTTGTGTCTTTTTTGGGGGGGGGGGTACTAGAGATTGAACTTAGGACCTTTCACTTGCAAGGACGGTGTTGTGCCACTGAGCTACATCCTGGCCCCTATTTGTGTCTTTTAAGCTGATGTTAAGGAACTGGAGAGCTTGAGTCTGTCCTGTGGACAGTTTCTCTCATCTTATCTGCTCCTCTCTATGGTTCATAGTACAGAGATACTGATGTACCTCCCAGTATGGAGACTCTTTCAGGAACAGGAGATACTGTGATCTTTCACATAGTTAGCTCATCAGTTTATGTGGGATTTTTAAATGACAAGAAGTGAAGCATTGCATTTTGACTAATGTGAAACAGATAGAGCGGTTTGAAGAAAGGTGTACTGTTGAGAGACCTGTGGCTGATTCTACGTACTTAGACTCTCTCACAACCTGGGTATATCTGCTGAAAATGAAGATACCAAACACAGGTTTTCATCATTCTTCACATTTGGATTACTGATAAAATAATCCACAGGTAAGATTTTCCTTGTTTCCCCAGAATTCAAACTTTCACACTCTTAAACTTATGCATGTCATGGACGGTGAAATAATCAATTTCAGTATTGCAAAAACTACATGCCATTTAAAGTCAGCCCCTGGGCTTGTAATGAGCTCCATTACATTTAAAATCTTTTTAGAGACATTTTATTGACCAGACAACCCAATTAGACTTGTAAAATAATGTCAAGAAGATCTGCCTTATAGTTCCTCTTTGTTAATAGCCCTTATGATGCCATTAAACTTGCTCTTATGCCGGAGTTACTTCTTCAGGGAGAAAGACAGGAAATTTGTAGATTGCGCATATACAGTCATCTTTTTCAAGCCCAATGTTTCCCATAGGATTTAAGGCAGGCATGCTACATAGTTCTTTGATAAAACCATTTCCTTTGGTTGGCCCCTCCCTTACTAGAACTCCAATAACTGAGCAGGTTGTGATTGAGCACATTTGGATATGCCTGAGTGATTTGGAATGAGAGAACATTTCAGTGCTGACTTCAGTAGAAGCACAAAGTTTCTACATGAAAGGTTTTTGCATTTGGCTTACAGAGCCATATGGAGAGAGTAAGGGAGGCTGATTTATTCTCAGATCTGATAAAGCATTCAAAGAATATCTGTTAAAACAGAGGCAGTGTGTTTGAGTTTGTGATGTCACCTGAGGTGGCCTTGTTCAACATCTTGGAGATGGCATCCTTTACTGTTGTCCTCTGTTGCAGGCTCTAGAGCCTGAGCACCCCACACATCTTATCCTAGGTCTTCAGCCTTTTCAACAGGCTGCAAAAGAATGAGAAGAGATGCCTGTGGGAGATGTGATTTTTTTTATATTGAACTCTTTATTGTTACATTATATAAACACATCATGATTGCACTCCACAATGGGAATTTGTACCAGTATAAGACACAACTTAATTCTCATTTTTGCCGTAGCCCTACCCACCCTACCACCCCCCATATATATAAAATTTGCTTCCTTTATTTTTTGTTATAATCTCATTATTTTTCCCCCTTCACTTTGAGTATTTTCTATTTCACAATATATAACATACAATTCTAGAACTCATTTACATCTTTATTTTCTCATACCAGAGAAAAGATGTAATATTTACCTATCTGTGACCTATGATGTTTTAAGACTCTTTGATGACAGGTTTCAAACAGAAATCCCTCTCACACTGGCTTGTAGTCATTCAGATAAAGCTTAGTGCTGCATCACGTACAGCCTGGACTTGGGGAAATCAGAACATGAAGACATTTGTTTCCTGAGCTTAACAAAGCTGTTTGCTGTGAGTGGGATGGCTGCACCTAGCCATCCATTCCTTTTTCTTCATTGAGTTTATCAGTTCACTTTGTGTATACACTGTGATCACATTCCTCGTTGAGAATTTGTACCTGTACATGATATATCTTGATTCTTATTTTTTCCCATTACCTGGCCTTTTCTTCAGCCTCCACCCCCCATATATATAAGCTTTGTTTGCAGATTTTCTTTTCATAATCAAATTTTTTTCTTTCCCTTATTGATTTCCCCCTGGCCCTCCAAGTTCCCTTCCCCTTTGAACATTTTTTCTACTTACAGGAAACCTCATTTACACCTTCAGCTTCTCACACTAGAAAAATGATATGTTAATTATACAATGATGTAGATTAGAGACCTGAATATTAAAACAGAAACATTAAACCCACTGGAAGATAGGTTGGGTAGAACTCTTGAAAATATTAACTCAAGGAAAGATTTTCTGAATGAAACCTCAGCAGCATAGGAACTAGGAGGATGAATCAACAATTGGGATCTTATCTCATTAAAAAGCATCTGCAGAGCAAGAAAAACCACCAACAGAGCAAAAGACAACCTACAATGTGGAAAGACATTTTTACTAGCTGTTCCTCAAAGGATCTATCTATTTATCTATCTATCTATCAGGCTGTATATGTAGACAGAATATGTGAAGAACTTAAAAAAATCAGAACCCCCAAATTAAAAAAAGAAAATTGAAAATGGGCATATGAAATGAACAGGGATTTTTTGATGAAGAAGTAGAAATAGCAAAGAAGCATATGAAAAGATGTTCAGCATCACTGATCATTCCAGACAGATACATGAAAACAGCACTGAGGTTTCATCTTACACCAGAAAGAATGGCTGCTATGAAGAAATTAACCAATAACAGACACTGGAGTGGCTGTGGGGAGAAAGGAGCCCTTCGCCTCTGTTGGTGGAGGTGAAGACTGATATAACCACTATGGAGATCAATGTGGAGATTCCTCAAAAAACTAGACTTGGAGGTCTCATTTGACCCTGATATTTCCCTGATGGTTATATTCACAACAGAATTAAAAGCATCACACTGCAGAGACATATGTGCACCTATGTTTATAGCAGCTCAGTTTATAACAGCTAAATCTTAAGGACAGTGCAAGAGCCCATCAGTTAGTGAGTGGATAAATAAAATATGCTTTTTCTATAAAAAGGAGTACTAGATAGCCATGAAGAAAGGTAAATTTGAGACATTTATAGTTAAATGGATGCACCTTGAGGCCATACTTATAAATGAAATAAATAGGACACATATGTGTCAAGTATTCTTTCAGGAACTCAGGCTAATGATCCTCTGCTCCTTTGTCAAGCTGTTCATGTCACTGTCCTGGGTGCTGTCACCTAACAGGCACATTGGAAAAGACAGTGAGGAGTCATGGAGGTGGAATTTAATGCAAAGGCTGAAGGCAGAGCATCACTTCCTATCATTTCCATCTGAAGAGGACCCAGCACATGGCCAAACTAACTACATTAGGAAGCTGGCAAAGTAGTTTCCATGAGTGCCCAAGAAAGTGGCTTCATGACCAGAAGGCCCACTCTGCCAGACAACCAACCAAATGGGATTTATGACAGAAGTAGATGACTTTGCATGGGATTCTAGGTCATCAGCAGAAGACAAGCTAGGAGTGGTTGGATACTAGCTTGCTCTGTCTCTGTCTCTCTCTATCCCTCTCACCTTTAAAAATTGCTCTTGTATTTATAAACCAGAATTTGGCAACTCCAAAGCCTGATTTGACTGCACAGAGAGATGAATTAATTTCTAAGTTTTAATTCCAAATTTCTAGGCAAGAGAACCCCATTTCCAATCAGCAGAGACCAATGGCCAAAGTTTCAATGGGGAAACCTAGCTTCCAGATGCCCTACCTAACATTACTGACTGTGTAGGTAGTTTCTAGAAATACATGGTTTTGAGTGAGATTGTAAAAACTATCCAAATGTTAAAATGCCAGTTTTTAGAGGTTAGTCCAGGCTTTTGGAGCACAGAACACAGGTCCTGACAAGCCAGAGGTGAATTCTTTTTTCCCATATCTCTGAGGTCTTTCCCTTTGCCACCTTCCCCTCTGCATCTGATACTTTGTGACACAGATCTCCTATGTCTTGGGAAGAAAGAGGCAGTTCCATGTTTCTGAATAGGCAACAGGTTTAGCTTCTACTTGGAGTGTTTTTTATTTCTACTGTGACAGTTGCCTCAGGCTATTGAGACCAGTGGTCAGAATATTAAATTAATGAAGCCTACACAAGGTGGAGAAGCCAGGAAAACCCCTCAGGGCTTCTCTTACTTGGTCTACAGTAGTCTATCAACATTATTGAATATCCTTTCACTATTCACTTTGTCTTCAATGTAGGGGACGCAGTACATCCAGAAATAAATCTCTGTCCCTTTGGCCTTTCTCTGTGATCTTTTAAAATACTTGTAGAGTGGTAAATCAAAGTTCAGCCTGAAAATTCATTGACTGCCTTTTGCTTATCTTTAAAAGGGGGACAATAAAAGGTAGCTCAGGGTTATAGAGAAGATGAAATAAAATAGTATCCCTTAAAAAGCTTTGTAAAATTCTGCAAAAAATTAAATTTAGTGTTAATGTATAACCTGCTCAATTCCATCTGTGGCTATAGATGCCAAGTAATTCAAAACAAGTGTTCAAAATACATACATGAAAGTTCATGGCAACTCTATTCATAATAGGTAAAAAGAAATACCCAAACATCCTCAACTGAAATACATTCTATGTTTATACAAAGGAATATTGTTGAGCAATGCAAAAATGAAATTTTTATACATGTTACAATGTGAGTGGGCCTTAAAAATGTAGACTAGAAGAAACCACGATAAAAGACTACATGTTACATGACCTCAGTTGCATAAAATATACAGAATGGGAAAATTATAGAGACATGAAGGAGAGTAGTGTCCCCAAAGACTGGGGAAGAAAAAAGTGGGCAGTGGCTATTAGTAGTACAGGGTTTTAAATTGAGAGAAATTTTAAAAATTATAGAATTATTGGTGATAATTATTTAACATGGGTGTATTTTGTGCTATGATTTATGTACACTAAAATGTTCAAAATGGTAAATTTATTATGACTATCCTTGCAATATAAACTTAAGAAAAGAGCACCTCTCTTCACCTTATGGAAAGTTTTTAGACATGAACTTTCTCAAGCTTGAATTTGTGCCTTTCTCTGCAGCAGCTCTCCCCACCAGATAACTTCATTTATTTTGTATTCCTGGTACCTGGTGTTTTCTCAGACCTCCTCAAAGCTCCCATAGGGGACCAGTTCCAGGCTTTGTCTTTTCAACTCAAGGTCTGTGTCTTCATCATGTGAATTTCACTTCTAAGTGTCCTTCTGAATAATGTGAGCATCTCTGTAGCTCATAGATATCTTGCTTTTTGAAAAATAATCTAAAGATTAGGTTGCACAGTCAAAGAACAAAGCATGAAACAAACTCGATTCCTGAACTGCAGTAGTATTTACCACATCTGGTACTCTCTCCTCTGGGCATCTGAAAAAACTCGGCCCCACAGTTCCTAGCATGCCCTGGCCAAGGCCATTAGCCTAATTGCAACAAATAAAAAGAAGACATCTGAGAGACAGTGTGTCATCTCCTTTTTTCTCTTCTTCTGTTGCAATGACTTTTCTTCACAGAGAATCAGAGAGAAACAGAAAATCTTTGACAGTAAAAGGATACTAGAGTGAGTAGTATTGTAGAAAAGAAGGGTCTGGGCTATCCAGGACTCAGCAGAGTACCCAAAGGAGAATCTTCAGGAGACTCTAATATACCTGTAAAGCCCAAGCCCAACCTCTCTCCAGCATTCAGCCTCGTCATCGCTTCTCTGCCTTTTGGCTAAGATCAAGTGAAGCATTCACCCTAGTCAGATGAGCCAGTGTCAGTTGGGGCATTGCCGAGCATTGGTCCCTGGGTGTCAAAGGCAGAACAATGCATGGAAGCACAGTCCAATGGAAGAGACAGAAAGGGGCTAAATGTGCAGAAGGCTGCCAGGGTGGCAGCAGAAGTCAATCCAGGCAGCTGTTGTTATGATTCAGATCTAAAATGTCCTCCATATAGCTCATGCCTGTGGAAGGTGATTGGTTCGTGAAGACACTGTACTCATCAGTAGATTCATCTTTTGAGCTCAGTAGCTGACTGAGCCATTAGTATATTCTTGTCCCTGGCTCCCTCTTCCCTCTCTTCTCCTGGCTTCCAGGTGAAGCATCTTTTTCTCTGCCTTGTGCTTCTGCCATCTTGTTTCTGTCTTGGAGCCAGCCAACTGTGAAACAGACCTGTTAACCAAAATAACCCTCCTGGCCTCCTTGCAGATATTAAGCCTTTTGCCTCTGTAAAGGAAGAGTGATTATGATAACTGTGCAGGTGAATGTTCCCACCTGCTTAGGTTGGGCAGAGTTTGGAGAAGTGTTGTTCTCATTCTAGGGCGTAGATGAGATCTGGAAACCTAATTCACTTATAAGATACCATTATATGTGGTGGACAGACAAGTCCTACTGGTAGACTTGTTCCTTCATAGTAATTCTAAGAAAGAACAGAGCACAGTAGTTATGAGTTTTGCCACAGGGTCGGGTAAAACATCATTATAAATTATTTTTTAAAACATTTGATAGTATGACTTTGAGAAAAATTTTAATTCTGAGAGAGTAATAATTTATTTGTCTAGATTAAAGTTTGTTCCTCAAAAACTTCATAACATTTATGATAGCATGGTAAAATTCACGATAATAAGTTATTTTAAGACCTTAACTGGAGGCTGCACTGGAAAAGTACTTTTTAAGTTCCATATGACTCAGAAGAAGGACATGGGAATCTACACTATTTAGAAGGTGGACAGCAAATTTGTTTTAGCAGCATAAAATTATTGCTGTCATTTCCCGGCTCCTATTGAAGAGGAAGTTTGACAGTGAAATACAGAGCATGTTTTGTAAATAAGAACATCATGCTTCACTTAGGGCCTTCGGCCCTCTTTGACCTATTCAGAACCAGCTAAGTTACTTTTGTCTTATAGCTTTGATCTTTGACTTTGACTAATAGGTTCATCCTTGGAAACTGGTCCCAGATAAAATTTCTGAGTGAAGTTCTTCTGTGTACCAATGTTTGGAATTCTCTGCTGCTTCAGTCCTCAGGAGATATTTCAAACAATGCTGGACCAATAACCCATGCTCACCTGTGCTGTGAGCAGGGACAGTTTTAGTGAAATTGTTGCTTCTAAACCTTAGGTACACAGGCAAACAACTGACATCCTTTAATCTGAATGCACTTTGGCTCTTCGCTTCTGGGTGTTAGACAGGCTGTAGGGCTGGAGTGGGCAAGGGGAGGGCAATTCTACTCCGTGGACTCTGAGGGCTCAAGAAACTGCCCAAGCTGCATAATCAAGTACTTGAATAAGATCTTAATGAGACTGTCAATCTGCAGACCACTTACCTTGGCAGAAATTAGGACATGCTAAGTGGAAGGAATTAATCAAGATTTTCAGATTGGGTGGTGGGTCACTTGCTTCCTAATGTTTGAAAAGGAACAAAGAGCTGAAAGCAAGCATCTTGATGTCAAGGTAAGTGGCTATTGAAGTATGTGACCCTCCCAGACAGCTCCAGGCTGCTTCTCAGAGAGCTGAACTCCTGGGATGGCACAGTAATTAGCGTCAAGAAGCTGTTACAAGTTGACATCACTTTGAAAGCTCAGAGTCTGAAAGGAGTGACTGTATGTCTGGAAAAGACAATTTTCAAAAAGTTTTAGTGAGCCGAGTTGTTCTTTCTTTATGAAGTCATGTTGATCAAGGGGGATTCTTGGAGCATCTGCAGGTAGATGGCCCTGAATTGCCGGGTGGCATTCTGGGAATGAGAGCCCCATGTGGCTACAGACATCCAGCTAATCCCCAGCATACATGTGCACCCTGCAGTTCAGTTGCCTCTCAAGGCAGTTCTTGCAAAGCACAGTGTGGAAGATGTGAAATTCTTGATTCTTCAGTGCTTTTGGATTTTCATGTCTAACAGCAAAACAGTACAGAATGCAACTCTATGTTTCAAAATTAGTTAAAGATGAGCAGTGATTTCTTTAGAGCTCTCTGACCTCTTCGAAAAATGTTTTTTCTCATCCTGTCCTGCTTGCCTCAGACATCAGTGGCTTGCCAAGGAGGAGAACAAAATCAAAGACAGCCTCAAATTCTTCATCTAACCCCTGGGAGGAGACATGATGAACACATGATCTGGATCCACCTTTTCAGCCATACCCATGTCCCTAGCTGTTGTGATGGCTGTTACTGGTGGTTCATGCCCATCTACCTTCTCCAGAGCTACTCCCTCTCCCAAGGGCCCCTGGTATTACACTCTCCTGATCTGATGCCTGATAAAGGACACAAACATTTGTTCTCAAACCTAAGGCAGAAAAATGATGGACTAGCACGATGTACACAACTCTGAGATGCAAATTCATAAATTAGCTTTTCATATTAAAGATCTGAGTCTTCCTATTAGCCGAGAATAGCTTGCTTGTCAGTTATTTAAGCCACTATAGCCTCAGTTCCCTTGTTCACAAATTGGAGTCAACAATCAATCCTTAGGGTTCTTTTACTAAATGAACTATTGTGTATAAACTTGATAAGTACAAGGTCAAATTGTGAGTGTTCAACAGGGTTTCAGTTAAAATTTATTTTAAAGTGAAACATAAAGTTACTAAAAAATGTGGCCATGTTTTCATATGGTCTATTATATGTCTATTACTTGTAAAAGCCTTACATTGACTATCTTCACAGAGTGTGTTCATTGGGTTGAAAATGAAGGCAGGAATTCATCAAGCGATATTTGACTTTGTCAGGTTTTTAATACAGTTTTTTAATATTGTTACAAAGTCCCTGAGATAATCAATTAGAAAAAGAAAAGGTCCACGTGGTTAACGGTTTCAGCTCAAGTTCAGTTGACCCACATGCCCTGAGAAGTGTGATGAAGTAACACATTACGATGGAGGCGCACAGTGCACTGAGCTACTCACTTCTTAGCATCCAGGAAGGAAAGAGAGAGGTACGTATGGCCCCGAGCTGCAATATGTCTTTCAAGAACATCCCCTGGGACCTAATTTCCCTCCACTAGGCCCATCTACTAAGGGTTCTTCTAGCTCCAAAAGTCATTAGTCATTACAATGGACACCTTGCATGCCACACATGTTCCTGTGCAGCATTCAAGATCCAAATTTTAGCACTGTTTAAGGACTGAATACTTGATGTAATACTTAACCCCATAAGGTATTAAAACATAGAGTGACCTGTGTGGGCTGGAATAATTAAAAATGACTGAAGAGGTGTGAGGTCTGTACTCTACTCTAAGGGAGAAGAGTCAGATAGCAGAAGGAATAACAAAGTATTCCAAAAGCCATGACTGATTAGATGTTCTCTTCTATATACAGATGAGTGACATGTAAACACTTAGACTTTAAAGTGTTAGTGCCTTTTGAGACCTGAAAAGCATTTAGTTCAATTGTTTGATACTAAAGATAAGGAAAGAGATCTATAGATTTAAATTGTTGGTCCAGCATCATACAACTGGTCAGCTGAGAGCTCCTGGGGAAAGATGATAGCACCTCCAGTACTTCTAGTCAGGAAATAAAGATAATTTGGGAATTGCAAATAAATACTTGTTATGATATACATTTTTTAAAAAACTTTACATGATAATATTTAAGAAAGTACTGCCTGCAATGTCCTTTTAGATATTACAGGATAAATAAGACACATAGATGGAAGTGAAGGATACAGTGGGAAATGGCAAGCATTTGAACAAAAAATTAATATATGCCCAGGGGCTATGCAAACCAGAGAATGATAAACACAATCCAGGCTCCACGGAGAACATGTGAATGAAGCAGAAAAACTGAGAGTAATCAGGAATGAGCAAGAGGCACGTGCAAGACACAAAACATCTGGGGCAAACAGAGCTTGGAAAGATCACAGAAGAAATATAGAGTGTACAAAAGCTCAGAAAATCAAAAGTGAAAAATGGAGAAAAGACAGCACAAGAGGATTGAGAATAAGATGCTTTTTAAGAACATGAGAACAAGATGTCTGTACAGAAGGCAGGAGCCTCTCATGGGTAGCAGAGGAAGTTCACTGAGATAAGAGGTAGAATTTCTGAAACAAGATAATTAAATGACTCAGTTTCCTTAACAATTTAATGATGACAGGAGTGGACATGTGCATCTAGGAGAACAAACTAGAAAGAATCAGGCTGATACTAGGATAACTATGAAGGAAATGGATCGAAGATTTGGTGACTCATTTAAGACCAAATGAAAGCACGATTACTATAAGGAAATCTAACAAGATCCGTGGTATCCTTGAAGTTGCTGAAGCTCTCAGGGTCTCAGTTTTCTTAGATATAACTAGAAGCAGTTTTGCAAAATGAACTTCAAGGCAGTGTATGGTCCAAACATATCCTCTGACACTCACTGGTTGGAACTTAGTGTCCGACACAACAATAATGAGATTGGAATCTTTAGGAGGCATCGTGGTGTAGATGTAAATGGCCTCCAGAGTTTTCATGTGTTCAGAGGTGGGGCTTTAGGACATGTGCACATCAACATGCCCTCTTGGATAGAGTGGTGCCATTGCTGTGGGCTGAGATTTATTTAAGAGTGAGCATCTAATAAAGACACAAGCTTCACTCCCCTTTTTCTCTTTCTTTCTCTCCCCTTTTCCCCCAGATGCTGTGCGCACACGTGCTGTCTTGCTCTTCAGCCTTTCACTGTTGGGTTACACAACAGGAAGGCCCTGTGGGATTCTCAACCTTGAACTTCCCATCTTCCACAATCATGCAAAATAAATCTCTGTTCTTTCTAAATCACCTCCTCTTAGGAGTTCTGTCATTGAGACATGAAATGAACAAGTGGGGACAGTTTTACTGCTTAGAGATATGTGACAAGTGAAGTACAGACTTCCATGATGTCTAGAAGTTTCATAGCAATTAGTCTTTGCTGCAGTATTGTCCAGCATCTTTCAAAGAGTACCTACTGCAGATTTGAGAATTTAAGAAACAATGTTTCACTGAAGATTTTGCAACTATATTCTCAATGACTCAAACTCCCGAAGCTGTGGAGAATTTGCTTCACGCCTGCATTGGTTTATAGGGCTGATGCAACAAAATGTCACAGACTGGACAGTGTAAGCCATAGAGATTTACAGTCTCAAAATTTCAGGGGATGCAAGTTTAAGCTCCACTTGGAAGAACTGATTTCCTCTGAGGACTCAGGTTCACAGATGGTCATTTTCTTACTGTGTCTTCACAAAGATTTTCCTTTATGCACTCACCCTTGTGTCTCTATGTTTTAATCTCTTCTAGCCTGATTTAATGCATTTTTACAGGCCCCATCTGCAAATGCTACCCTACTGCAAGAGACTAGGGGTTGTGACTTCAACACACATTTTTATGTCACTCAAGCAGCAAAGCCTGGGATCTAGCTCAGTGGTAAATTACTTGTTTGGCACACTTGAGCTCCTGGTTTGGTCTCTAGCAGCTTCCTCCAACAAAATTGTCATAAAATCATTCTTTTGTGGAATCATTTTGTAACAACATAAGAAGCTGATAAATATTTTTGTCAAATTACCACCAATAAAAAGATTAGTAGTGATATATTTTAAGTTTATATCCATGTTTCTCCTAAACAGTTTCTCTGTTCCATATAAATCAGAATCAAGATAAATAAATTTTAGTTGTACACATTTCAAAGGTATTTGAGTGAACAAAGTAGCAGAAAATTAATTATTCTATTTCTGAACTTCATTAGAGGAAACAGTAAACCAAAACACACTAAACTCTCAGAGGAATAAAACCATCTGTAGTCATATTTTTACCTATGCACAACTGAAAGATTCTGGTGCATTTGATTTTGTCCATGGTTCCCATTATATAGTTGACTCTTATCTGTTTTCTGTTATGTATGTTGCATTTTTTCTTGAAGTTAATTTCTTCAAGTATCTTAAATTAATTCCTTAGGTTAAATTTGTAGAAAAGAATTTTTTTTGAGAATTACTGATTAAAGAATAGAGTGTTTGCAAGCTTTTTCCTGTCTACTAACAAATGGCTTTACTTTTAGGCATATAAGTTGTCCTTTACTTTTAGGCATATAAGTTGTCCTCTTTGTTAAGTAGTATGTGAGAAATTTATTTTCCCAGAAATTATGACTATCTCTAAATAATTTTTTTTGTGATTTAAAATGCTTCAAATGTGATATTGTGTTGGGCATATTTCATTATAGATAATGCTGTACAAGTTTTCTAGTTTACTGGCTGTTGGTTTAGCTAACTGTGTGCCTCTGTTTGGCCAACTGTACAAAGAGCTGCCAGATAGGGTGAAGCTGGTGTTCCAAAGTAACATTCTGTGTCATGATATCATGCCATCCTACACCTTGAGCAGGTACTGTAACAGACACAGAATGAACAGTCCAGACTAAAATCTTGCCAGTCTTTATTGTCAGCTGTGTCATAAGAGCATCACTGATAACTGGAGTTTTAGTCTGGACTCATTTCCCTCTTTTCATTGTTAATATTTTTTGGTGGTGGTGCATTTATTTCTATTTGTGTTTCTAAAAATAAAAGATCTGCCAAAAAGAAACAGGAGGATTTGGAACTCAGAATAAAGATCTCTGAATCTAACCAACACAGCCAGCTTTGAAACTGGAAATCAACAGTTCTTCAGTAGAAGTTTGTGTGAAACTGGTATTTTCAGGCAAACAAGCTGTTTATGTAATGGTTGTTTCCAGGGAGTTGAGTCCTTTCCGGGAGATGATTAAGGAATACTTGTTGTGATTAATCTTGACAGCGAGTGGTAAGCAGTTGGTGATCTCTCAATAACAAACTGCTGTGTTTACTCTCATGTGTGGTGGCAAAAGAGCTATCCACAGATTTATATGATATTAATTATTAATAATTCAATAATGGGTAGAAACGCCTCTAATAGTTTTCCTTTGACATGTGAACTGAGAATGGTCACTGAATTTTTTAACTGCTAAAACTGATCAATTCTTGAAAAAGTTCATATGTTTTCTCTTTAATTCAAGATAGTCACTATATTCTCAGGAATATAAGGCTGCAAAGATCTGTTTTCTGAAACTTTTTTTCTCCACAGTTCAGGAGATCATTATTATTTGCAACTTGAGAGTGAGTCTTCACATTGAGGCTGGCTAGCCAATGTATGTGGAGTGTGTCTGTGTGGTGTGTGAGTGCCTATACGTGCTTTGTGTGTGCTCACTAAATACATGTTATATTTATATAATTTATATTTATAATTAATGTAGTGCAGGATTTTATGCTGTGGTAGAATATACATGAGCACATTCTCTTAAGTAACTGAAGCTTACACATTTAAATGTCACAATTTGGCATGCATAAATGATTTATTTTATAGCACGTGTCACACTTGGTCTTCCTTTCTTGGAACTGATATGTTAAGCCACATGTTTCCCTCTTTCACTGACTTCATAATTTTCTTGAGGTGTTAAGTATTTTTCTCCCTCAATAAACAGTCCCATATTTGTGTTTTCTGAATTATTCTATTTGTACTTTTTATAGCTATTTTCTGACCTCTTCTCTACACAATTCTCAGCCCACTATTTTCTCCAGTAACTATCAGTTGCTAAGCAATCCTTTTCTCCTTCTAATTTATTGCATTTACTTTATACAAATTTGAAATTTATATAAAAGGAAACTTTCCTGTCTGAACAAAAAATGTGAATAGCTCTGTCAACATCTTAAAGACTTGGACTTCAGAGTATATTTTTTTTGTGAGAGGAAAGAACTCCTTATTAGTGTCGTGCGGTTGTCATCCGGATGCCTGGGGCATAGACAGCCTTTTATACCTATTTTGCCACTAAAGAGGTTGTGTTACCTTTACAAATAATTTTTTAGTTGTAAAGTTGGCTACTGTGTTAGAGCAATGATTTTGGATGTGACTTTTGCTGTACAGTCAGTTAAAAATGAACAGCTGGGCTCTACTCTCTGTTATCTAGTGTCAGGCTGGTTATTTCATCTGAAGGTTTTTCCACAGGTTATAGCTTAATCCAGTCTTGGAAGTTTCAGTTTAGAGATGCTCATCCTGGTCAGTGATGATTTTTCACATTTCAGCTTACTCTGTATCAGATTCATGGAAACTGTGCCAGTGCTTCTGAAATATCTGCTGAGAGGAGCAGTGCTGCTAATAGTGAATCTCCGCTATTAGGTGGTTATCTGTCATGGGGCCCCCTTATTTATTTTTACTCAAAAGCAATATTTTTTAATTCCATTTCTTCTTAGTCTTTATATTCAAGAGTCCATTTGGTATCTTGTTCCTTGTCTGAATGCTTCCTATGAAACTGCGCAAATTTTATCAGGTATAATTTGGTTAAAAACACATCATCATGTTTAAAGAGGGTTTTGCTGGATAGAGTGGTGTTTGTTTGCAGTTTTTTTCAAATCATTATTCGACACTTGAAACAAGCAAACAAAAAATCCACTGTGTTCTGATCTCCATGGTATCTGATAAGAAAACTTGCCTAAGTAATTTCATTGTTGCCTATGTGGAGTGCAACAATTTTCTCTGGCTGGTTTCAGGATTTTCCTGTTTATAGTTTGTGTTCAGTAATCTGATTAAAATGTATGCAGGAAAGGGTTACAGTAGCAAGCATGGAGTGCTCAAACTTTACACATGCCTGCTTTCAAGATGGTATGCCTTGAAAGGAGATGAGATCTGGGATTTTTCTGCTTGGCAAAATGCTTTTCTATGCTTCATAGCCTGTGACACAGAGTCCCATTTTGATGTGATAGTTTATGATAACAGGGTGATTCATGGTAAATATTTGTTTTGCTGTGGGGGCTGGAGTTTAGTCACAGAGATCTATTGTGCAGGTACTGGATACCCACATGGCTTCCAACAAGAACTCTGGGCTGCAAGACTTGGGGGAGTTGGCTTAGTTGCCAACATTTTCCACACAGTTTTACACATCATTTCTGGGAGAACGCATGTGCCCAGGGAGCTCAACTGGAAGGTGACAGCTGGGTAATATGCCGGTGTCTCCTGGTCTTTACCACATGTACTTTTTGCTTTCACTGACTTTGGTCTGTATAAATTCACTGTGATGCACTCAATGTAATTATGGGCATGTGAGCTTTCCTACATCAGTGAATCACTGAGCCTGAAGGTACTGAGGACTTGGACCACAGGTGACATCAGATGTGGGATTCACTAGGATGTCTGGTTCACAGAAGGATGGAAAAAGTCTCCTTAGGAGGATGGAGGCATTATGCTAGAGGGATGTGGGTCCTTTGACATTTATATAATTATTGATTCTACATTTGTGGCAGAGTTACCATGAAGTTTAGAAATGATAAGGGCCAATTTCTAAGGAATTGGCTAACTGGATACTTGAGGAAGTGCAGATTATGCAATTCAGTGTAAGATACAATATTTTGATTTTTATTTTATTTTTTAAAATTATTGGTACAATATGGATACACATCATAATCACATTCATCATTAATAGTTTGTACTACAATATGACATGACTTGATTCTCATTTTTTCCCTTCCCCCCCACCCTGCGTCCCCCACCCCATATATACACAATCTTTGTTTTCTTTATTTTAAATCTAAAATGGCAAGAGTGAAATGATAGTGTTGGAAGAGGTGTTCTCATTACAGGAAGTTGAATTTAGGATAGTTTAAGGAATGGATGTGAGGCTAAATATTGCTGCCATCGGGATAGATTTGTGAGGGCAATAGATAGCACCCTGTGCCTTTGGGCATCAAGAACTACCCTAGTTGTGAAAGGATTAGGAGAAACCGAGAAGCTACTAAAACAGGAAAGCATGGTGTGAAAGAATTGACTTATTTCTTTTGAATTAATATCTTTATTAGTTTCCTGAACAATCTTTACTAACATGGATAATGAGAATAATCAACTTTGTAGCATTTTCCTGGGTTTTAATTTCTGCAGAAGGAACGTAATGGAGTGGTACAGGTAGGTGGATGCAGAAATGTATTTAAATGGACTCAACTTACTATTGAACAGTACCAGATAACTATGCATGAGTCAAACACACAGGGGTTGTTCCCAGCGGAGATATCTGGCAAGGAGAATAAAAAGCACTTATACACTTTGTTTACCTTGAGAAAGGAAATTTTGTGTCTTCCTTTTAAGTGCCAACCAGAACTCAGATCGTGAAGTGGATGACAGCTTCTGTGTCCAAGTCATGGTGGGTTAGTTCTACAGGACTGAAGTATTCATACACTTACTACGCTCTCTTCTCAGGTTCTGAGTACTTAAATGTACTCACTACTCAGGCATGGGCTCTTTTCTTAAGAGCCTGTTGCTATATAACCCTGTTGTGATGAAATCAAGTGACAATCCATTGAGTCATATCAGATTTGTTGTTTCAATTTCTGCTTATAGGCTTTATATATGTTAAGAAACTTAGAGTGATTCATAAGAGAATGAAGAATAACAAATTGGCTTTATTCCAATAAGGTATGAGTGTTAAAGTGCTCACCAGTGAATAGAATATTAATGGGTGGAATCAATGAATAAAGTGGATACTGATGAGAACAACACCATGATTTTAATGTAACATTCTTGGAAGATGGGTGACTAATGTCGGGCTTTGCTACTTCCTTATAACTGATAAACCTTAGACAAGTCTGTTCCATTTACTCCCAATTGGAGAAATCCAGAAAGCAGAAAGGAAAAATGATAGCTAGAAATTTGACATTAGATTACTAGAACAATGATCATCAAATTAATCAGGGAACTCATGGCTTCTGAATCCCCAAGGGCCTCAAAACATATGAACCTGTGCGGGTCAATGGTCAGAGTGGATAGTAACTCTTTATGGTATTTCTTGGTGTGGTATAATACAGACATCAATATTTTAGTGAGATCTGAGAATATGAAGGTACAATGGTTGAAGGGATTAAGGACAAAATTGGGACACAAATGTTTGAGTAGCCTTCATGTAAAGTAGTTGCATCTCCTTTCCTCACTGTGTTGTTGGGGTAAATGTTATGCCTGACTCTGGAGTACTTCTGTACCTGGTATTGCAAATGATAAGACTTGCAAGTTTGCTTTTCAGCCAGTATTAATTGAGTAGACCAAATAGGAACTTAAAAAACTAGGTGAATCACACAGACTGTTAATTTTAAACAACTAGATTTCTGGTGGATGAAAAGATTAACATTTCAATTAACCACACATTAGAAGTTGGAATTTTGGTACAAATAATTTCTCTGTTAAATATCCCAGGGTGGACCATGGAAAATTAGGCCCTCTTTTGAAAAGTAGTATTAGATTAAAGAGGCTGAATAAAGCATCATCACTGATAGCATTTATAGCCACTGATAAAATCTCAATAGGGCAAAAATATACTTGCTAAGGGGAGAGGTATTTAGTGATGGATCTTTTAATTGTTTTATTCTCAATCCTGACTTTGAGGAAGAGCTATCTGAAGTTTGTCTACATCCGAGAAGGATCCCAGTTTGCATTTATTTTATTCCCATAGAAATATTTGAATTCATCAACTCATTTTCATAATTTGGTCACAAGGGGTTTGAATTTGATAGTTTCTGAACATGATCATAACTATGTTGTGAAATTATGAAGTATCATGTACTGAAAAACAAGTGATGACACACTTCGATGTGGCACTGACCAACAGATGATGGTTGATAAACCCAGCAAACAATTCCAGTGACAAGCTGGAGGTGAAATTTTTGGCATATGGTTGGCAAGAGCTATGTGTAACTTACTGCAAACAACTAAAAATAAACCACTGTGATTCCTGCTCCCAGAAATAAACAAAGAACATAGCACTGGGATGGGTTCTTGAATCTTTTAAGGACATATTCTCCACATTAGAGAATATTATTTGCTCCTGTGCATAAAACTGCTCAAAAGAAGGCTCTGTTTGAAAAGAGAACTGAATCTCACCAGGCTATGTCTGAGTTGCCTAAAATATAGTGACTTAATCAGTGTCTGTGGGTCCTTAGACTCATGTTATCATGAGACCTTGCACTACCAGCAACTCCAATCTGCCAGAACCTAGGACAAAAATCTATGTGTTCCTCCAAGCAGAGACCACTGGGATTTTGGAGCAGAAAATGTAAAGACACTATTGGATGGTGCACAGCATTTGAGAGATCATTATGAACAATGGCTTCCAAAATTATTAAATGCCATAAAATAATTTCAGAATGTAAAACACCCACAATGCCTAGGTAATTGCAGAGACAATCTCATAAGTAAGGCAGCATCCACAGAAGTGCTATAATAAAATGAAAAAATTTTTTATATAAGAATATGCTACTAGAGGAACACAAGTAGTTATCCAGCTTATTGTTATTCATTAGCAGATATGTGTTTCCTTTTGGATCAACTTCATAAACTCCTAGGAGCTGCTAGACGCTATTACCATGTGGGTAGTTTTTTATGAACATGTCTGGACCAGTCAAAATGACAGCTTCTTGATTTATGGATGGCAGGTCTGAGCTATATGACTAACATCCTCTTTGGAAGGACAATGCTCTAAGAATGACAGAAAAATTTAGAATGATAAATGCAAGAACAAGTCAGTTCGGTAAACTAAATTGCTTTCTGTTTTCCTTCTGGTGAAGGAAAAAAATGAATAATAATTAGGACCTGGGTATTTGGGTGTCTGATGACCTCTGGTCAGTAACCAGAGAGATTTGCAACAGAAAACCGGACAATTGAATAGTGGCAATATGGTGCACCACTGTATGGAAGCCACTATAGGAATGGAAGAGTTGAATTTAAGTAAAATACATTAGTGCCCAACAGAGCTGTCTTCTTTGATAGGAAGGTGACTTGAATGTATAAGTAGACTTTCTAGCGCACTCACTTGAGATGGCTATCTAGATTCATGAAATGATTGGACACGGGAAGCTCCAAAGGGCAGAGTTGGGCAGATCATTGACCTATTCTTTTATTGCCTGAAGTACAAAATGTTATCACGAACTGTTCTATATATCAAGAATAAAAAGGGAGATCACACTGGGATCTGGGGCAGATGCTTTGGTGGGGAGGCCCTGAGCACAGCAGGAAAGTAGACTGTAGTCAGCCAGGAGGATATAAATGAGGGACAACAGGAACAGACACTTACCCTGGACTATTGGGTAGATTGATTCAAATACTCAGCACTATAGGGCAGCTGTAAAAATTCTTTTGGATTTCCAAATTGTATCTCTTCAGACCAAAAGACATACATCAAAATTATTGTGTAAATTTCTGGAGAAAGAGTTATCCCACCAGATGGATGTGCCACATTCTGTACCATCCTGATCAGAACTTGAACAGACAATTAAACCTGTCTGTCTGCAATGAGAGGAGATACAACATGAAAGTCTGGCTTACAAAATTTAAGCATCAGCTCTCCCTGCACATTAGAGGGTTAAGGAAGGATCCACATGAGGTAGATTGCCCCACTTTTATAGGTAATCTGAGTAGTAGTAGGTAAAGAAGGAAGCTGGTCTGACCGATTGATTCCTCCTCAACTCCTCTCAACTTTTTTTAAATTTTCCCCCCAACCTGATGAAGTATTTTCATGACCAGCGCTGTAATTGTGAATTCCAGAAGCAAGGATAATCTCTAAGAAAGAAACTTTAACTACATAGTTAACTCTTTTTGGCCGAAGTCTTAAGGGTCTGCTCTGCTTTCATCACATTTGGAAAAATCAGGGTTGACAGTGAAACAAGCTGTATTTTACAAGGGTCAAGTTTGTCTATCAATTCTCCCCTTATGAGACCTTTTTCTATGTGTAGTTTTGCTTTCTGTAGTGTCAGTTACCTCCATGGTCTAAGGATATTAAGTAAAAAATTTCTCAAACCATCTATTTGCATCTCAGGAGGACATGAATCATCTTTTTATCCAATGTATCCATGTTGTATATGATACCCTCCCATTAACTATATAGAAGCCATCTTAGTTATCAGACTGACTTTTGCAGTATGATTTGATAGTGCTTGTGCCCAAGTGATTTTTATTTAAGAGTAGTAATGCCAGTAATTGAAATGTGCCAAAGAAAAGCCATAAACGGTTTGAAGTAAAAATGGGAAAGCTTCTGACTTAAAGAGAAAGGGAAACAAGTTGTGTGTTGAGAGTGTTAATTTCTACTGTAAAATGAGTCTTCCATCCATGAAATTGTGCAGAAGGAATAAGAGACTCATGGTTGTCTTGTTATTCTGTCTTACCCTGCAGGAGTTACGGTCAACAGTGCACAATAAATACTGAGGGTGAAAAAGGCATTACATCTGTGAGTGGAAGACATGAAGAGAAAGTGTGTTCCAATGAATGGCAAAGTGTGGTGCAAGAAAGCCCTGGGCGGCTGATCATTTCATCATGTAGGCATTGTTTCATCTTGCACCAGTACAATAAGAAGAAGTGTGAATATAGGACAGAGTATCGTGAAAGAAGTGGAGGAGGGCAGGAGGAGGGCAAGATAGGAGAGGGAGTACATTCATAAACTTTTATTATAGTACAATTTATATGTGTTCCATTGTAGTATTGTTCATCTCTTATTGTGTCTATTTTGTAAATTAACTTTTATCATGATAAGAATGTATAAGATAAAGGATACATGTAAAGTACAGGATATCCATAGTTACAGGCCCTTTCTGGGGGTGGGTCTTGAAATATATCCTTTGCAGATAAAATACCTATTGTATTGCTGCCAGAAATCTGGACCACAACAGCGGCTAAACCTCGTGTCTCATCCAATTGTAGAAACGTTTGGGTTAAAATCAATAACAAATTGATGAAAGGAGAAGTAGTGGATGGCAAAGGATTGAATAAATGGATTATGTCTGAAGGAAATCCAATATTACATTGGTACCTCTAGAGAGGCTCAGGGCAAAAGAATGTCCATTGCACAATTACACCAGACACTCCAAATTCTTGTATAGTTGCCAAGACCACCCCAGCTTTGTGAATTTGACAAGGTAAGAGGAAAGCCTGCAATCCTGCATGGCACTGCTGTAGGGGGAGTTTTTTAATCTTATTCTTTATTACACTTATTAACACACATTAATTGTGTATAGAAATGAGATTCCTAGTGACACTTCCATTGTTATATGTACTTTAATCTTTTTGATGTTCTGATATGATAATGAAACAGAGTATTTATTGATGAATAAGTAGAATTCTGGTAATTTGACAGTATTTTAAATTTATTTTTCAATTTACAAAGGACATCATTTAAGAAAAAATTTAAAGGAACTATTCCCCACTAGGTCAGCAAACCATCTGACATACAACTTCCAGCAAGCTGAAATTGTGTGACTGTATAATTTGGTGATTAAATGCTCAGAGGGAATTGTAGTTACACTGGGCAAAATATAGTGGCATGACTTACGTGCTATAGTGTATTGTATACTGTTATATATTACTGTACTTTTGTGAGTGGAAAACTAAGAAGTAGAATAAAATAAGATGCTACATTTATTATGAGATGAAAATAATAGGCTCTACATTTAGAATTCTCATGCCCCTGGGAAAGAATGCTACCTTGAGACAGGGACCCCATGGAGACTATGACATATATACTCAGATTGAATTACATCTAACTGTGACTGCCAGCTGTCTCACCGTAGTGTGAAAAGCCAAACTGTTGAGAGTATGTGATATATATCTTAATTTCAGTCGAGCCAACATCGTGAATGGTGGATTACACATTGACCCAAACATCAGAGATCATTTCTAAGGATACAGATGTCAATCTAGGCATTGTGAAACAAGCTTAATTCACTTATAATTTCCCTTACTCTTTACAATAAAGGAAGTTTTATACCTAAGTAAGCCAATTATAGGAAAATTCCTCTTAGGAGAGAGGCAGGGGGTGGATGTGAGCCTGGGGAGATGATGAGATTTCAGGGAAACTAGTCAGGCAGTTAACCAATAGTGGTGGATGCTAGGAAGAAGTCACCATCAGAAAAGGCCCATAGGGCCCCCTTGCTACTCCAGGAGGAGTAGAGGCTAAGTATCATGGTTCATGTCCCTCTTCCCCAGGAGGCCAGGGGGGAACTAGTGGGAAGCCTATGGAACTCCAAATTTACATAGTTGCCTGGGGTTATACACAATCTACAATGATGCCCTATGACCACCCCCACTCCAAAATTAAGACATATCTTGGTATACAGTTAAGAGGGACAAGGATATTCTGATTACTATAGGGAGAATCAATGACCTTGCTACATTACAGCACGCCGTGAAAAACAATCTCACTACAAGCCTTTGTTTTAAGACCGAACAAACTGCTTTGACCCTGACTGACTTGGAACACAGGAATTACTCAGCCATGGCCAGTTGTAATGAAACTTGTTCATAGTGATATGTTGTATATGAGCAAGGGTCAGTTCTATGGAAAGACATAGAAAAACCTCTGTATTCCTCGCTGTCTTGTTCTGTGGTGAGATGAGCATGAGGTAAGGTGGTGAACCACTGGCATTGTTGATAAGACTCCATTACTTCATATCAACATGTAATGTGATGATACTGATCATGGTAATCACATGTATCTCGAGATCAAACTGAAGCCTCCTTGGAATGGGACACTGATGGAAAATGGCCCGAGGAAAGCTTGTCAACTGCCAACTCATCTGTCAACCCATTTCTAGGATAAATACTTTATCTATGTAAATTTTTCCACTAATTATAAATAACTATCGGTTGAGGGGAAAATAGTGGCACAAAAAAAGAAAATGTATGAAATAGTCTTCAAAGAAGGAGTTATTTCTTTGTCTTTCCCTTCCATTAACTTACAACTTTAATATTAGACATATTCATGTTAATAAATTTGCTGTCTATGTTATACAGATCCTGGGAAAAATCAGATTGTTTTGCTGAGAAACAGCAGAGGCCAAAGGTCAGAGAGTAGATTATTCAGGAGGAAATGTTTAATTCATCAAGGCAGAGTTTCTCAACCTCTGAATGAAAAAGTCTGTTTTCAGGTGTGGCTCGTGGTTGGATTATGAGAGCAGAGCTCAGAACCTTTGAGGTGTTGGCTTGATAAGAGTGTTCTTTATGCCCGAGGCCTTGAGCCATGAAGTGCAGCCATGTTGGGAGGCGTAAGTGCCTTTGGGGCCCTGGTAAGAGGCACCAAGAGCTTTCACCAAATTTCACCCACACACTTTTCCCTTTTGCTGACTTTAATCAATATCTATCCTCTGTACTGCCATAATTTTCAACACAAGAGCTTTGCTGAGTCCTGTGTCCTTTTATCAAAGAAATGAACACAAAGGTAATCCTGCAGTCTCTTGCCCTCCTGTGCAAGGTGTGATCTTTTATTTAACCAAATTGGAATTTTCTCCTACAAGTTGATTCTTTATCAAATGTTGAAAATTTGGAATAATCTTCTTTATTAGTTTCTCTTTTGTTTTTCTTCTCCTTTGGGGCTTTAACAGAACATGTATTTGATTGTTTTAGATGTCTCCTAAGCCATTAATGTTCTCTTCAGGTTTTATATCTTTCATTTATCTTTTATTTCTGACTGTGTGCTATTGAACATATCATATTTTCTTTGTGCTGTTGCACATATCAAAATTATTTTCCACTTCCAATATCATCCATTTGTAGCACTTGCTGAGACTCTCTGTGCATCCATTCATTAACTTTTTATTTATGTCATTAAATTCAAATACGATAATTGTTTTAAAATTTGTGAATTTCAACTCTTGTTTCATTTCAAGATCGGTTTCTATTATACTTTTGTTTGTGGGTTAAATGCTACATTTTCTCATGTCATAGATTTTCACTGTTTGCTGGACATTCTAGAATTATCTGTACAGAATGTAGATCAAAAGAAGCAGTTAATATCCTACAAGCTCTCAGTGGTCCTTTGGATGTTTACTTGCAGATTTTAGAAAAGTGAGTCTGAGCTTTGTTTATGTTTGCTTGTGTTTTTGTTTGTTTGCTTGTTTGCTTGTTTTTTGGAGTTCGGGAGTCAAATTCAAGACTTGAACATGCTAGGAAAACACTCTGCCGCCGAGCTACAACCTCGGCCCAAGAGTAGCCATTTTTTTTAGACCTAAAGTCTTTCTCTCTTAGAGAGGGACTTTTTGGTGTATTTTTGTACTCTTGCTTTGTCAGAATGCCACTCAACTCCAACACAGTGTACATTCCATGATTTCTGATCTTTTCTCCATTCTGAGTCAGCTTTTATAACTATAAAAATATCCAGCTGCTCTTGACCCAAGAACACACAAACATATCATGCTCATCTCTGCGCAGTTCTGTGCCCTGTGCTCTATTTCTATAAGTTTTTGATACGTTAGCAAACTTGAGCTCCAACTTCTGCTTCCTGAATTTAAGGGACCACCATGTTTGCTCTGGACCACAATTTATATTTGATCTTTATTTAAGCACGGACCATTTTATCCACTCTTGTCACTTCTGTCTTAAAATGATGTCTGTGTCTCAAGCACAGAGAAAGGCTGCCAGTTTGGTTATACTTTCCCTAAATGTGTCAGCTGCAAAGGATTAACTTTCTGTGTGTATTTTGTGTCACTTCTGCCACACAGTTGATATGTTTTCTCCCATGGCAGTTCCTCATGTATATATGTTAACTTCTTCACCAGTTTGTAACTTCCTTGCAGAAAAGGAATGTTTCACATATATTTTCTTTTTTTTACAAGGATTTTTCCATCATGAATATTGAACAATGTTTTCTAAGTAAACTGAGGAACAGATAAGTTAGTAGTTTGCTTGTGTAGTAAAATTCATACAGAACCTTGATTACGTTGCCTTCCCCTTCATTTTCATTCCTCGTTGCTCAGGAATAACTCATCCATTAGCCCCTCACAATCTTCTTATTTGTATTAACTGCTTTGGATCATGTTCAGATGCATCTGAAGGACATTTTTCTCCCAACTTTCAGGCCTTGGGCTGTATCACTGACTATCTGCTGAGCTAAATTCTTGTTCCAGGGCAACTGGAAAAAATTAAAACACTGTACTCTGTGTTGGCCAGACTCTATTATTGCTAATGTTTTATTTAGGGATTCCCATATTAACTTTTGTTGAAGATTTTATGAATTAAAATTATGATACATACACACATATATGGTTATAGAATCAGAATTTCTGTTTTTTTTCTTTCATCTTTGCTATTTGTTGGCTAAGAAAAACTAAGTAACTTCAGTATTCTTCAGTTAGGCATTATATTAAGAGTGCTCTTCACAGAAAAATGAAACAGTTGGAAATAAAATTCTTTAGCTTTATTTAACTGTCAGAATTGCTTATGTTACTTCTTTTTGAACTGAACTCTTGTTCACTAAGTACACATGAGGCAATATGCTCCTCAAACTGGAAAAGGGCAAAACTCTAAATCACAGAGTAAATATTATAGGCTTATTTTAAGTTTTTTTAAAAAGCCACTCCAATTATCACTTTAATAAATCATTGTTTGTCAACGGACTAAACAAGAGTTTCCTGTGTTTATAATTCTCTGCCTTTTAACCTTTTATTTTATCTGGATTAAGACGGCTTTATTAGCACTGTCTTCTTCTTTGTACACTCACAAACAGCTTTGCGAAGGTAGAAACAGTCAAGATTCTCAGTTTTCCACTCTAGACCTTATTCAGCAAGTCATAGCAATGCCATGTCCCATACAGTAAGTTATTTTTTCATGTTGGATCATCACACAGTGGTTATATGATTTTAAATTTTAAAAAATCATTGATTTTTTAGCAATAAATGGATACTTAAATGCATAATTACAAACTACCAAGACTAATTCCTTTTATATGGCAGTGGAAAGTCATGATGGCATATATCTTTCCAACATTATCTTCAGAAAATTCTTGTTTCTTGAATATTAGTCATGCAATTCCACACATTTATTTACTGTTTTATTTTTCTCATGCAGTTCCTTCAGCTCAAAATATTTTCTTTTCCACAAACAAAACCAAATTCAATTTGCAAAGCTAAATTCAATTGGAATGTTTGTAAGGAATTTCTGTTATAATTCCTATTATAATTAGTGGTCAAGAATATACATTTTGGAATCAGATTTTCTACGCATAGGCAAGAGTCAATGATATTTATAAAAAATAGTAAATAAAATTAGAAGAGATCCTTGTGCTTAGATAACATGTTGATTTTTTGCTAAATTATATAATGCATTATTTAACTTCATAATTTTATTTATTTCATTACTTAACATCATAATTTACCAAGAGGAAGACAAAAAGTAATCAGAAATCTGATTCTTCCTTATTTCAGTGTCTCTTATCCAGATTTGACCTGGGACATGTCAGTCCTATAGATTTGTATCAAATTATTCACAGGATCATGTGAACTAGATGTTAAGTCATTAGCTTCTATTAAATATACCTTACTGCAGGTGTCTAGTTTTGTGACTAGCTAGGGTCAGCAATCATTGTTAATTCTTTTGCCATGAAAGAGACAGGGACCATTTTCACTATTTCATACAACTAGAAAAAAGACAAATACGCAAAGCAAAAATTTTCATATTTTGAAAAGAAAAGAAGCACAGGTCAGTGATAGAAGTGAATGAGATGAGCTCTTAGACTGTTGAACTTTACAGCTTGAAGAAAGTTTTCAGACCATGACTTGGGAAGCAGAATCCCAACAGAAAACAGAACCTTTGGGGAATGAAACAGTCAGAGATCAGGGTTTTCAGAGGAAAAGTTGTGGTGATATGGGGTTTAGAAGTGATATTATTTTAATAATATATTAGCTTTATATTAGGAAATTCAAAATGTAGAAGTATCAAAAGGGCATTTCCTGAACACTGGGGTTAAATTAGCCTGGATTTAAAGCTGCTGTATATTCACATTAAAGTTTAAAGCAAGCCTACAAATAATCAAATTCACTTTAACTAACAACTGAATTCTAGAACAAATCAATATATACAAGCAAATATAACAATATCTAGTACTAATCAATATGAAACTCACAATGCTAACTATTTATTATATATATTCCAGACCCTCAAAGAAGCAAAAAAACCACTATTTATACTGTCATGAATGATAAAATTAGTAGATAAGTTTTAAAATATCATAAATATGATGCAAATTTGAATCATAAATGAAAAACAGTATGAAGATTGAAATGAAACATACACAAATGATCGAAGCAAAACTTTTAGACATAAAAATACAAGATCTTGAGCAACAAATACTATAATGAGTGCAATCAGTAGAGTACACTATGCATGGAAAAGAATATGAATAATATTATACATAGATGCTAAATTTTGATAGCAGTGACAAAAGACTTCCTAAGAGAAATTATGCAAGCCAGAAGACAATGGAGTAGTATCTTTAAAGTACTGAAAGGAAAAAAAAAAATATATATATAGATTGCAAAAGAATTAACTATGGCAAAAGAATTAACAATGATTGCAACTATATATTATATATAATTCTACATATTATATAATATATATGTGTGTATATATATAATATAATATATACATAATTATATGTATGTATGTATATAATATATAACTCTGTATCCAGCAAGCATCATCTTTGAAAATTAAATAAGTCCTTTTCCAGACTTGTAATATCTAAGAGAACCCACTGTAGCAGAAAAGTACCAAAAAAAAAAAAAACAAAACAGAGGAAGTTTTCCAGAGAAAGGAAAATTATACCTTATGGAAATTTGGAGCCATTTAAAAGGACAGAGAGCACTGTAATGTAAGAAATGAGGTGAGTATAAGCACTATTTACCTTAAGTATTTTAAAAGACATTAAAAATACAGTGCTTAAAGGAGACATAATATGCAGAGGCTATCACATATGCAAAGATAAAATCTATGATCACATTACAAAGGAAAACAGTAAGCTGATACAGCTAGTCTATCATAAAATGATGTGGTATAATATTTGAAAACAGATATTTTACAAATTCTAGAGAAAATTTTTAAAAATACCAAACCATAAAGTATAATAAGATAATGATAGAGATGAAATAGAAAAATGAAGCCTATGAAGTTGATTACAAAAATATAGAAAAAAGGTAGAGTGAAGAGGGACAAAGTATTAGTTGGGACAATGGAAGATATAACTGCAGGATGATAGATTATTAATATTCATACTATACCTAAATGGTCTGTATACACTAAATAAAATACAATAAATAAAATACAATAAATAAAATAAAATAAAATAAAATAAAATATAAGTTTCATATATAAAAGTAAGATTCTTATTTTTATTGTCTAAAATACATCTTGTGGTCTGTATAAAGACCCAGATAAGATTTAATTTTTAGAAAATAACGTAATATATGAGCACTAATCAAGTGAAAGTTTGAGTGGTTGTGTCTGGGTCATATTTTAGAGAGGAGACTGTTACTAAAGATAAAAGACACATCTATTGTAGCCAGTGCCAGTTTCAAAATACATGGAACAAGATTTGAGAGAATTGAAAAGATAATTGGAAAACATGCACAATTAGTTTTAAAATTTTCAATATTTCTCTTTCAATAATTAAATTAATAAATGAAAGAAAATCTACAAAGATATAGAAAAGGTGAACAACACAATCTATTAACTTGTTCCAGTTTGACATTTCCATAACACTGATGAAATGCAATAACCTAAATCTTTTCTACAAAGGGCAATTTTATCAAGATGTAAATTACTTTAAGCTATGAATCAAGTGGCAATAATCAAAGGTATTTAACTCATACAAAGTAAAATAGAAGGTCATTACAAATAAATTATGAATTTTTGAAAATTCTAAATACTTGTAAATTAAATACCACTTCACAATAAACTATAAATCAAATGTGAATTTGTCGGAGAAATTAAAAATTATTTTAAATAAATAAAAATGAAAATGTAAAATGTTAAAATTAGTAGGATTTCACAAAAGTAATTTTGAGAAGAAAAATTTTTTTCAAATAATTATTGGTACATTATGAATATACATCATCACTACATTCAACATTGAGAATTTGTACCAGAATATGACATCACTCGATTCTCATTTTTTTCCCATTCCCCTACCCACCCTGAAATCCCCATCCCCTATATACATAAATTTTATTTCCTTTCTTTTTACTATCAGATTCTTTTTCCCCTTGTTATTTACCCTTACACCCTCTTTCCTTTTAATTTATAGTTAACTTATTATTCAAACAAAAATTTCTAAAATATATATTAGATATTCACCTAAAGAAACATAAAATAAAGAGAAAACTAAATCAAAACAACCAGAAGAAAGAAACAAAGATACAAACTATACTTTCTGATAGAAAAAAAAAAAAGGAAAACTGTAAGGATAGTTAATAACATGGATATTTGATTCTTCCAAAATAATAATAATTAACTTCTAGTTACATTAATCAGGAAAAAAAGAAGTTATCAGTACTGTGAATGAACAAATGGGATCATCATACTGATAGAAAACAATAGGAAGAAAAAATTGTGAATATGTGTCAGTGACTATGACCACTGTAATAATACAGACAACCCCCTAGAAACACGAATTGCTTAAGCTCAGTGAACACATATGCAACTCTGTATTTAAATTCTTAATTCTATAGTCAAATACCTTCTTGCAAGAAAATACTTACTTCATCTATAGGGCTCTGATGCCATGATTTCTAACAACAATTTATGAATCAGATAATACCAATTCTTTCAAAAGCTCTTTAGAAAATAAAATAGGAAACTTCAAACTCACTGGTGAGACTATCAATACTCACCTATGAAAACCTGATAAAATACTGTGAGGAATATGAGCAATAGACCAATACCATTCATGAATGTAGGCACAAAATTCTTTAACAAAATTTTGGAAATTGAAATCTAACAGCTTCAGGTGGGGCGAATGGTAAGATTACAAGATCCTTTTATCATTAAAAAGAAGCAGTGTAATGCACCATATTAAATGACTAAAAAATAAAAATTGTATTATGTGAATAGATGAAGGAAAGTATACACAGCACCATGTTATCATTATAATTCATCCAATTATGAGTAGGAAAAGAGTTTTATCATCTGCTGTAGAGACTGTAAAAATAATTTCTAACAACACTTAATAGGGGAGAGTTGAATCTTTTCTTGTAAATTGGGACAATGTCCTGGATCTATTTGTTCACTTCTTTTCACTACTGTATGACAGGTCTTTCACAGTACAACGACACATTAAAAAACAAAACCAAAAACAAATTGCCAAGAAAAAACTAATTCTTTTAAAAACAATCTATGCAGAATACTTTAAAGATTTACACATAAACACAAAACATAAAGCGTTAACTAAACTGAATAATGATCTTAGTACGGTTATAAAATATAAGGTAGACATAAGAATTAATTGATCAAACACTGAGCCACCTCATCTTTGACAAAGGAGCCAAAAATCCTCAATGGAGGAAAGATAGCCTCTTTAACAAATGATGCTAGAAAAACTGGGCTTTAACTTTCCAAAGACTAAAACTAGATGTAACTCTTTCACTGTGTACCAAGCGAAAATCAAAGTGGATAAGAGACCTAAATATTAAAACAGACACTCTAAATCTACTGCAAAACAGGTTAGGTAAAACTCTTGAAGACATTGGCTTAGGGAAAGACTTCATGAACAAAACTTCTATAGCACAGGAAATGGCTGAGGAAATCAACAAATGGGACCTCATTCTTTTA
>PVIR01015081.1:0-38934 GCA_004026965.1 Petromus typicus | reverse complement strand
ACTGGGTGTGGAGACCCACACCCAGCAGCAACCAGTACCACATACCACAGTGCCGGGCGTGGTGGCTCACGCCTGTAATCCCAGCACTCGGGAGGCAGAGGCAGGAGGATTGTGATGTGAGTTTGAGGCTGAGCTCAGGGCCAGGCTGAACCACAAAGCGAGACCCTGTCTCCAAAAACCTAAAAAAAAAAAAAAAAAATATTAGTTCGTTTTATGAAGATCTCATGGCTACTGATAATTTGCATTCATTACATGTGAAATTATCATTCAAGAGCCAAGCAAAGCCCACTGTCTGATGTACTAGATACAGTAGTTACAACACACTGACAAAAGAGGGCGCTATAGAACCAACAAGGCCAACTAGTAATTTTTCTCCTGAATTTGTTCAATCAGAGACTTTGCCTCATGGGAAGGGCTTTTTCTTGTTTTCCATTTCCTGAATTTTCATTTTATCTCCGAGTCTATAGTCTTAACAATTCATGAGTGGCTTTGAATTTCACTTGGAAGATGAAGTGCCATTATCTTTCTACTGTCTTATTAAATGTGTTAATGTTGGGAATTACTGTATCTTTATTTTTCTTTTGCATTGGCGGTTGTACTGAGAGCTATGAAGAGCTACACCTTCAGGTGCAGGAAATATGTTTTGTGTAAAATACAATTTTCTGATGTGTCTTATAGCAACTTTCTTAATAAAGAAATAAGGCAAGATGATTTTCTTTGCCCAAGTGACACGCAGTTTCTAGATTGAGCACTTGCCTGGCATGCTGGAGGCCCTGAATTTGATCGCTGCACTATAAAAAACTGTCTATGTGCAAATCATCTGTGTTTTCTGAGTCTGAACACAAAATGATTAACTTTGGTCAGAAACACACAAATAAATTAGACTGAATTTAACAGGAAGTAACTTTCATGCCCTTACTACTCCTGTGATATGGAAGGGACTTAGGATAAAAATATCAGCCTTGATTTACTCACTCAGGGCATTCATCAGTTCCTACAAATGAGACTAACCAAAGAATGCCTCCATCTTAGACCACAGAGTCAGGTAAATTTTAAAATCCTAGGGCTTGCCGGGGTGCAGCCTCATAGCCCAGTGGCAGAGCACTCTCCTAACATGTGCAAGGCCTTGGGTTCTATCCCCAGAACCTCAAAACACCCACAGAATGACAAAATACCCAGTTACTATTTACTGAGTAAGCACACTATGATTAGAACATTCTGTGGATTATTATTTAATCCCCCACGGCATTATTATCCCTGTCTTTTTTTTTTTTTTAGGTTTTTGGAGACAGGGTCTCGCTTTGTGGTTCAGGCTGGCCCTGAGCTCAGCCTCAAACTCACATCACAATCCTCCTGCCTCTGTCTGCTGAGTGCTGGGATTACAGGCGTGAGCCACCACGCCCGGCACTGTGGTATGTGGTACTGGTTGCTGCTGGGCGTGAGTCTCCACACCCAGTATTGTTATGTGGTTACCGGGGAATCGAACCCGGGTCCTTGCGCCTGCGAGACAGGCGCCGGAACCACTGAGCTAACTCCCCGGCCCCTATTATCCCTGTCTTACATGGAACCTGTGACGAGAAGTTGGTAGCACATAAGTTACACAGCAAGCAGTGAAAACGAAGCAGGTTTTGGATCCACGTGATAAAACTGGTGCTGTTTAGAGAAGAAGACGAGACCATCCTTCCTTCCCCCAGCTAGACAGGAAACAACAGAAGGTACGTGGCAGTCAGTAGGAAGCATCTCCTAAGGCATCATGAGGTCCCTGTGGATTCATCGCAGGGCAGGAGAGCAGAGATCTCTGGGAATAGCTCGGGATCGCGCTGCTCCTGTCTACCCACCTGCGCTCGCACACACGCTGCTCTCACACGACTTTCAACCCATTTCTACTCCCCAGTATCTTGCATTCCAGCATTCAGGTGTGTTGAGGGAGCAAAATTTCTAGCACCCACTAAAGAAGAGAGAATCCAGCTGCGGGACACTTAGATCAATGGGGAGCTTTACAAAGCTGAATTCAAACGAGGGGCCATTTCTGTTTCTGTTTATTACTATTATTATTACCATTCGTAATTCTGAGACTGTTGAATGGAGGAAATTAATGTGGTTTATTTCAAGAGACATCCCTCACAGAGCAGGAGAAACATTCGCTTTCTCCGAGATAATGTATCAGGCATGGAAAGTGCCTTGGGAAGAGATTTCCATCGTGTGCTCTGCACAGAGACATCACCCCCATCTACATTCTGGCTACCAAGATCCCTCAGAAGATGGCCCTGCTTCTCCCTCAAGGGCTGTTGTTCTTCCCATTATTTCTTGTAGCGTGTGCAGAAATTTCTCTTTAAATAAAAATCTTCCTACCACTTGACTTTTGTAATAGTCCGTGAACTTCAGAGCATAAAACACTAAAAGGAAACTGCATATCCTACTTGGTTCAATTAACTGGATAGTAAATAAACGAATTCAGCTCTTTTTATCACCACTTAATAACTCATCAAAATAAGCAGAGTAAACAAAGCGAGACCCTGTCTCAAAAACCTAAAAAAAAAAAAAAAATAAGCAGAGTAAAGCAAGAGGCAAACCTAAATAACAAAGTTGATATGAGGATAGATTCTATGCTGATTACTTCAGATAAACAGATAAACTAAAGAATTCTTTCTAATATTTTCTTTATCCTGCCTGAGATCCTACTGTTGATGTAAGTGACCTCTAAGCCTTTATGAGACAATGAAGCAACTCCAGGACAGAATTAATGGCTGAAGACGTCCCTGGCCACAGAAGTTCTAGAAATGTATCATCTTCAGAGACAAGAGTCAAATATTCTTCTGCATCTGGTGATTTTAGTGTCTTTTGTTTGAAAGACATTTGTTATTTGCTGTTGAGATATTCTATAAATACTAATTTTCCTAGAACAGCTGGTATTTCTGTTGTGTTATATAACAACACTTGTCCAAGACATGGAATTAAAACCAGAACAGTCCCCTCTGTCAATTTTAAATCTAAGCACTAGAAATTGTGAAAGACCAACATTAAATTCACTTTTTAAGTAATATTAGGAAAAATCAGATAATAACAATTTTTGAAACTGTCATGCAATCCTTTATTCCTTCTATGTTGATATGATTTATTTCTGTCCCCTCAGATTACATTTTTCAAGAAGAAAATAAAAGGTAAAATGCAACAAGCATGATCTTTTCCTATAAAAATATATTTGTTTTAGGCCAACTTCTTAAAAATTCATTATTCAGCACCTTTAAGGTCTACCACATCAAGGCTATTTGCCCAGATTGTTAGTGGTCTGTAAATAGAATCCTGCCCTCAAGCTTTAGCTCTATAGAATTCAATATTCTGAAAGTCTTACCTTGTAGTTTACTCGGTGCATTCATCGATTCCCATGTTGTTGTAATAGCGACATGTAGCTCTTTAATATTCATAAATCTCATACTTGGAATTGACTGGGAGGAAACTGAACGTCAGACACTGTCTCGGCTCGGCCATCCTGGCAGTGAACAAAGCACTCTGAAGTCTCTGCTTATGTATGAGTTCAGCAGCAAAGTTGGCCTCCTGCCTTCCATTAATGGGCAAAGAGTATTACAGTCTGGGCTGCTCCAGGCTTAGCCAAGATGGTCTTAGAGAGCTGCTTCTCAGAGAGGAAACAGGAATCTGTTCAGAACTGTCAGCAGAATTCCTCTCTGTCACTGTCACAGAATTTATTTCATAGTACTCTGCCCAAGAAATTTCAAATCGATGTGATTCACCAGGAACAAAGGTGAGCCTACAATCAGAAGTAAAGGAATCTCAAAACATTATTAAAAATGTTAATTAGAGTCCATTTCTTCTTTATAAGGTTTATAACACTCAGTGTATTTAAAACGGACTAGTCTGGTGTCTGGTGAGAAGAGAGAAAAGACACCTTTCAGACCCATAAGGAAAGGGAAGGACTGATGATCATGAAAACAAAACCAGCTGAGACACACACTTCTGCGGGGTCTCCGCCATCCTACCTGTGAACGCGTAGATTTCCTTGAGTTAAAAGCAGTTTGTTGATGCGGTTGCAGTGCTGGGGATTGTCAGGGCTCACATAGACTGGGCAAGCGAGTTACCACTTAGTGATATCTCCAGGCCCAGTGTCATGCTTTCATTATAAAATCCTTGCTCTTCTTTTCATCTCTTCACATTGGCATAACCACCTAGTCAGTATGAGACTTGGATCTGCCCAGGGAAACATCATCTGACTCTCACATCTTGGTCTTTTTTGATCATGTCTCGGACTTCCCATCACAAGGTATAGTCTCTCTGTTCACACAGGACTCTGCAAAAGTCACTTCCACTGGGAAAGGGCAGTCAAAATGGTGCCTACACATTTTCTGTTTTGGAAGGCAAGCCTGCTCAACCCCCCACAGATTAACCTAGTCTGCCACGGAGACAAGGAACACCTTGTGCCCTGTGAGACTGGCCCGTGGGATGTGGCCCTTGGGCATCTCAAGCTAGTTTCCTAAATCTCCTCTGGAGCTGGGAATCAGTCCACCTGGACGCACCCTGATGTATTCACCTTGCCCACTGGAGCCAGCAACAGAAGGGATTGGGTTGGAGCTCAAGGTGGGCTTCAGGCGATCAGCGCAGGGGCTGATGGGAGCATCATGGTGGTGCTGGGGGATGGAGTGGGTTGTTGGGCACCTGTCATTCTCTCCATGGCTTGGCTACTTGGAGAGCCCCTTGGTGAGTCAAGCGGCACATGGCCCTGCAGGCCCTAGGTCACCACAACGCACTGGGCAACCCCCACTGCAGGTTGGAGGGGATGGTCCAGTGTGGCTTCTACTTACCATCCTGCATCCTGTGCTCATAGTGTGGCCATCCTGGACACTTATGGAGGCCAAGGAGATGCCAGTTGACCCTTTGTCAAAGTACCTGTGAGGTGTGAGGCACTGGCCTGAGCTGCCCCGGGGGCCCCATGTCCAGCCCCATTCACTTGTGGGGTACATCTTCTGAGGGGTTGTCTGGAGTTCATAGTAACCTTGTGAAAGTATCGCGTGGGTTCCTAAGCATGAGGAGATCAGCAGTTTCTCCCAGACTACTCCGGCTCTGACATGGCCGTGACTCTCTGGCAGATGTGCTGCTAGGGTGGAGAGCTCAAGGTCTGTCAGCTTTGGGGTCACAGAACAAGGTAGTGGGCAGAGCTGGGTGTGCTCCAGGGGTTCCTCCCAGCCAACAAGAACGGTATGACTTTCTGCCTGAAATGGTGACTTGGGCCATTGGGATGTGCAGGTGTGGTGTCTATACCCTCACAGCTGTGGGTGGATGGGATGTACCTGCTGATCACTCAGCTCCTGCCCCACCCCAGAAATGGCTCTCTGGACCCAGGTCCAACCAGGCTAAGGTGTCACCTCCAGACTCCAGCCCTGAGGATGGTGGGGGACGTGGCATGAGGCTCTCAGGATTTCCTCGTTATACAGAGGTACAAGCCCAGGACACTAAACTAAATCCAGCCTGTTAGTTCTTCTGTGTGCAAAGAGGGTCCTCCCCTGGGGCTGGTCAGCACCCTCACTCACAGTGGGTCCACCTGAGGCAAAGCAGGCTCCTTTTGATGACAGGCCAGGCTTGCCTAGGCCCTGATGACATTTCTTTCCCAGTTGACCTTTGTGTTATCATCGTGTTTCCTCACTAGACCTGAGCTACAGTTGGAAGACAGACCAACATTCCAGTGAAGCGACTGTTGTTCACTTCCACCTTTGGGCCCTTGCCTCTCCTTCCAACCCATCAGGATGTTGTGGACGGAAACTGTGCAAGGTCTGCTGCCCACCACCTGCTTGGGGTTGGGGTTGGTCCTCTGGTGCAGGAGGCTGCCCTAACTTCTCTCTCTCCTCTCTCTCTCTCTCTCCTCTCTGTCTCTCTGAGCAAAAGTCTCCAGGGCAGAGCCTCACCTAGTGACAGAAGTGCTTTGCTTAGGGCAGCTTTTCTCTCAGCGCTGGTCCCATACATGAACTACACTAGTGTTCTGAGACTGTATGCACCATAGTGCCGTGGGTGGGACCACTAGTCCTTGGAGCCCTCAGATCCCCACTCCGAGTCATGGAAGGTGGGTGCCTTTGCACTCCCGGGCTCCTGAAACCGGTGCCCTGGGGCCTGGTCTATCCTCCCACTCATGGCAAGCAGCTGTCCAGTGGCTCCAGTTTGGAGCCAAAACTGGGAGTCCTTGGCAGGGTTTGGCTGCCTCCCCTGGGACCATTCCTCCCAGGATCCATTCCAGGGAGGAGTTAGGTAAGGTGGCTCAGGGCCTGGCTAGGTGTTGGGGCTTGTAAGAGGCTCTGGATGCCCAAGGCCAGCTTGGGCAAAGTCCCTGGGTTCAATCCCTAGTGTCCGAAAGAAGAATATAATCAATGCTGCTGTATGAAGTCTTCCTCTTTATGATTAAGATGGCATTTCATTTCCATTATCTCCTGAGCCTATACATATTTAAACATTAAACCCATGACTCATAAGTATAGGGCAAGAATATCCTCTTTACCCTTGAGTCTAGCCCCAAATCTGCCATTATTGATTTATTTTTGGTGATGCTTGGGATTGAACCCTGGGACCTAATCCATGCTAAGTGCATATTCTCCCACTGAGCTACACCCCCAGACCTTAAATGTTAGATTTAGAGTTAAACAGCAGAAATGTCGACCAAATTCATTTGCAGTCAATTGAAATGTAGTATGCATTTTGTCATGAATAGAAACAATAATATATGTAAGTGGGTGGTGACCTATGACATATGTGTGTACCAAAAGACAACATTGTGCTACAACAAATGGTTTTAGCTATGAATGTCTGAAACAAGCCTTCTGCTATAGTTAGGAAAAGGTCCCTCCCCAGCTCTAACCTGGTGACTCCAGTCTATTTCTATTAAAAATAGGGGTCCAGGGTGAACTGTGGTATAGGTAATAAGGCAGGAACTAGTAAGCAGATAGAACGTAGGATACACATCATGGCTCCAGAGAGAAGAGTGAGTGACTCCCGTAGGTTTATGTACTTTTCTGTTCCCCTTTGTCCTGAAATAGATGATGTATGAAACAGGGATGGGGTGAAAACTTGGGGTCCCATCTTAGGAGGCAGTTACTCCACTCAAATGGAAAGTGACAAGGTAATGTTACCAGTTAAGCCAGAGTTCTGCTTGACTCAAGACAGAAATCATGAGATGCAACTATTGTGAAATAGAAAATATTTAAAAGGAAAGAGGGTGTAGGGGTAAATAATGAGGGGGAAAAATGTGATAGTAATAAAAGAAAAAGGAAATAAAGCTTATGTATATAGGGGTGAGGGTTGCAGGTTGGGTGGGGTAAGGGGAAAAATGAGAATCAAGTCATGTCATATTCTGGTACAAACTCTCAGCATTGAATGGGATGATGATGTATATTCATAATGTACCAATAAAGATTTGAATTTTTAAAAAATGAGGCTTGATTAGGGCTTCTGATGGAAAATAAGAGACCATGTGACTGGTTCCTCCAGGCCAGGAAGAAGAAAGCTTATATCTAAATGCTCACTGATGCCACCTGGGAGCGGTCAGGGTCAGAGGTGAGAGTTCTGTGTCACCAGCTTCAAAGGGAACAACCACGCTGCAACACTGTAAGAAACCCAATCCCTGAGAGCCAACAGCACCTGTGCAGTCACGGCACCGCCTCGGGCTGTCACGGCTTACCTTGAGTCCTCACTACTCCTCGAATGATGCAGTATTATTCCCATGAAAACTCTCCGTCCTTAGCTGCCCTTCGCTGCCCAAACTAACTGTGAGCACCATTTCTTTTGGGAACCACTCTGTTTGGGAATTACAAGGTAAAAATTGACCAGGCCTTCCTGCCTGCAGTCGGACTTTGGACTTGACTTTTGTCTTCATTTCTGGTAGCAACAGGGACTCAATGGTCCCACATGCTGTGATGCTCCAGGGCAGAACTGTGCCAGATCTCTCCCTTCTCAAGGACTATTGCTGACATCTGCCTTGCCTCGAGGGATCCTCATCTACATAACTTCTCTAGGACTATTGTTGGTGTGCCCCTGCCTTTCTGGGTATTTTGGAATGTAGATAATAAAAGGTGTGGCAGGCTGGGGTGGGAGTCCTTGCCACCCAGAGTAGCGTGGATCAGACCCAAGCTCAGTTTCTCTAAGTCTCATTTCTGCCTAAGTATTAATTATTTCACTGTGTGCCATCGACTCACAGGAGACTAGAACTTAATACAAAAGTTCTAGTTCTGTTCCCTTCCCTTGTTTACCACAATTGCATTTCAGTTCCCAAGGTCACTTTGCTGCTATGTGGTAGAGGAAGCTGTAGAAAGAGTAGACAGCCAAGGGATACAGGAAGGTCAGACACATCGTATTTCATGAAAAGCAGAGCTGGTCATGGAGCATGCTCCCTGCATTTTGGAATGGTTCAGATTCCTGAAGAGCAGTGTGGGAGGAGTGTACTTGCAGTGGCACAGGAGTTGGATCAGTGGGGAGAAAGCGAGAAGGCAAGGAAGTCAGAGGTAAGAAGCAAGCCTGACAGCAATCAGACAGTGGATACGGGTCCAACCCCCTGATGAGAGGATGCCATTTAACTGGTGTGGTGTGAAGAAGTACGTTGTGGAGGGAGGTACACGTGTGGCTTCCACAAACAACACAGAATGTCACTGTTTCCAGTGTATTATTTACTTGGTGTGACATGATATGACTTCAGCTTACAAATGAATTCCATTCTGGGAGAACTTTCATGAACTGGATTCATTCATCCGACACAGTGAGTCGTTATTTATTTATTTATTTATTGTTAGGGGTTTTGGGGGTTTTTTTTGACACAGGGTCTTGCTTTGTAGTTCAGACTGGCCCTGAGCTCACTATGTGGCCCAAAAGAGCCTCGAACTCACAGCAATCCTTCTGTCTCTGTCTTCTGAGTGCTGGGATGACAGGTATGAGCTACCATACTGGGCATTGTGGTATGTGGTTACTAGCGATCGAACTCGGGACCTTGTGCTTGCCAGGCAGACACTGGAACCACTGAGTTAAATTCTCAGCCCTGGACAAAATGAGTCTGATGCAGTTCAACTGTGAAAACTTGCAGCTTAAATATTCCTAAAATGGGGACTTCATGTACTAGAGATTGAACCCAGGACTTTGCACAGAGTTAGACTCTCAACCTTTCTTTTTGTTTTCTATTCTAAGTCAGGATCTCACTGAAATGCCAAGGCTAAGTTTGAACCTGCAACCCTCCTCCCTCAGCCTCCCAGATGGGTGAGATGACCAGTGCTCACTACTAGCCTGGGCTATTTTTCCAATGCACTTACAATCTCTGAACTAGTGTCTGCTCCATTTAGTGGGAAGGGAAGAACATTTCTGGCAGACTACCCGCAGGTGAAAGGAGCACTTATTGAGGCGAAGTGAGGAACAGCCCCCATGTTGAGTCAATGGTACTTTTGGTTTATGGCCAGAAAACTTCATTCTAGTGCCTAACTCAGAGGTTTGTAGCATTAGTTGTTTCATTAGGGAACAGTGAAGAGTAACAAATCATCATTTTCGCTGTGTCTACTCAGGGTTTTCTAAGCATTCGGTTGAACGTTCACCCGCACACTTTGTCCCCTCAGCAGAAGCATCTATTTAAAGGCTGCAGCCACTTAAAACCAGGGTCTAGCTGTAAAATCAATGAATGCTGCAGAGCTGGAAACTAACCTTTGCCTTCTGTACTTAAACCTCCCTGAGGCACAATCACATTTTCACTGGGAAGTGAATGATAGGAAGCAATGACAGATGCTTTGAGTTCTCCCTAACTGGGCTACATAAATATCAAGGGTTGTTACTGTGGGCTGAAGTGGACCTGATAAAACACACAAGCCTCGCAAACTAGGCAAGGGGCTAATTTCCTACACTTAGGTGTTCAGAAGGAAAATCCCGAGGAACAGCTTGGAGGTGGAGACCAGGTGTGTCCACCCTGCAGCACGAAACAACCGTAAATGGCCCCTGCAAAAATACACAAATAGCATTTACTGCTGTGTGCAACACTGTTCTCATCTCACATCCCTTCTCTGCGGCCTCTGGAATTCTGTGGGAACTCCAGGCACACCCTGCTTCTCCATCTTCCTCCTCCAAGCCCCTTAGATCTCCTTTGCCAACTCTTTCAAATCTTGAGTCCCTGGGCTGGGAAGTTAGCTCAGTGGTTCCGGCACCTGTCTTGCAAGCTCAAGGGCCTGGGTTCGATTCCCCGGTAACCACATACCAATACTGGGTGTGGAGACTCATGCCCAGCAGCAACCAGTACCACATACCACAGTGCCGGGCGTGGTGGCTCACGCCTGTAATCCCAGCACTCGGGAGGCAGAGGCAGGAGGATTGTGATGTGAGTTTGAGGCTGAGTTTTGGGCCAGCCTGAACTACAAAGTGAAACCCTGTCTCAAAAAACCTAAAAAAAAAAAAAAAAAAAAAAAAATCTTGAGTCACTGAGCCGTATCTATACCTCAGTGAAAAAGGAGGTAAAATTCATCTTGCGGCACCATCCACATCCTTTCCCACCCCTGCCGCACACTGCTGCCCTCAATCATGTTTGAAATCCCAACAGTGTATTTCACAGATATAGAGAAAATAACCCAAAATTCATCTGGAAACAAAAGAGACCAGAATAGCAAAAGCAATTCTAAGCAACAAGGACATAGTGGGGAGTATTATGATCCCCAACTTGAAACTATACTAAAAAGTCACTGTGATAAAAACTGCATGGTACTGGCAAAGTAACAGACCTGAAGATCAGTGGAATAGATTAGAAGATCCAGAAACAATTCCAGACATACTAAGCCACCTCATCTTTGACAAAGGACCCAAAAATCCTCAATGGAGGAAAGATAGCCTCTTTAACAAATGGTGCTGGAAAAATTGGGCTTCAACCTGTCCAAAGACTAAAGCTAGACCTATCTCTTTCACCATCTACCAAGTTTAAATCAAAGTGGATTAAAGACTTAAATATTAAAACAGACACTCTGAACCTGCTACAAAATAGGTTAGGTAAAACTCTTGAAGACATTGGCTTAGAAAAAGACTTTATGCACAAAACATCTATAGCATGAGAACTGGCAGAAGAAATCAACAAATGGGATCTAATTCTATTAAAATGTTAAACCACCATCAGAATAAAAAGGCAACCAATAATATGGCAAAAATCTTTACCAGCTGTTTCTCAGACAAAGGGCTACTATCTAGAATATATCAGGAGCTTAAAAAAAATCAGCCCACCCAGGGCCGGGGAGTTAGCTCAGTGGTTCTGGCGCCTGTCTTGCAAGCGCAAGGACCCGGGTTCGATTCCCCGGTAACCACATAACAATACTGAGTGTGGAGACCCACACCCAGCAGCAACCAGTACTACATACCACAGCGCTGGGCGTGGTGGCTCACGCCTGTAATCCCAGCACTCGGGAGGCAGAGGCAGGAGGATTGTGATGTGAGTTTGAGGCTGAGCTCAGGGCCAGCCTGAACCACAAAGCGAGACCCTGTCTCAAAAAATCTAAAAAAAAAAAAAAAAAAAAAAAAATCAGCACACCCAAATTTAAAGACCCAGTTAAAAAAATGAGCATCTGAAATGAACAGACACTTTTCAGAGGAAGAAGCAAAATCAGCTAAGAAGCATATGAAGAAATGCTCAAATCATTGGTCATTTGAGAGATGCGGATGAAAACAACACTTAGATTTCATCTCACTCCACAAAGAATGGCTGCTATTTCAGAATTAGCCAGCAACAAATGGCAAGGCTGTGGAGCAAAAGGAACCTTTCTCCACTGTTGGTGGGAGTGTAGACTTGTACAACCCCTATGGAAATTAGTGTGGAGATTCCTCAAAAAACTAGGATTAGAGGTTTCATTTGACCTGGCCATTCCTCTGTTAGGTATATACACAAAAGAACTTAAATATTCATATCACAGGGACATATGTGCACCCATGTTTATAGCAGCTCAGTTTGTGATTGCTAAATCTTGGAAACAACCAAAATGTCCATCAACTGGAGACTGGATAAAGAAGATGGGTTCTTTTATAGAATGGAGTATTATTCTGCCATTAAAAGTGATAAGATTGAGTCATTCATACTCAAATGGGTGTACCTTGAGGACATCCTCATAAGTGAAATAAGTAGGTCACAGATGTGTAAATATCATATCTTTGCTCTGGTATGAGAAAATGAAGGTGTAAATGAGTTCTAGAGTATATATAGTGGATATAAAATAGAAAATATTTAGAGGAAATAGGGTACAGGGGTAACTAACGAGGGGAAAAAGAGTGTGATAGTGATTTTAAAAAGGAAAAAAGCTTATGTATATAATAGGTAAGGGGTTGTAGTGGGGTAGGGGAATGGGAAAAAATGAGAATCAAGTCATGTCATATACTGGTACAAACTCTCAACGTTGAATGCAATGATGATGTGTATATATAATGTACCAATAAAGATTTGAATTAAGAAAAAATATATCATGTACAGTTACAAGTTCTCAGTGATGAATGAGATCAGAATGTATAACTAAAACGTACCAATAAACTCATTTTAAAAAGAGACAAATGACAAATGCATGTTTCAACTCCCTTCAACAAATGCAATCACAATATATTCCAAACACACACTATTAAGCAACGAACAAAAAAATCTTGCAGATGAAAATAAACGCAATAGCTTGATAATATTTTATAATATGTGATAACATATTGCTACCACCTTCTTATAACAACTTCGCCTTTTCTCTTCTTCTTCCTCATACTCCACCAAGAAGTATCTTGGAGAGGGGTAGTTGTCAGAGTTCTGCCTCTGACTCCTGAGTGCTGGGATTACAGCTATGTTTTACCAAGCTCACTTCATTTCTGCCTTTTCTGTCCCCTAACTACTTACTCCCAACCCCCATTTCCCCCCTTCTCTTCCAGTACCAAAGATCAAAGTGAGCTATCTTACTACCCCTTTTTATTTTGAGACAAGGTCTCACTGGATTTCCTAGGCTGGCCTTGAACTTGCTATCTTCCTGCCTCAGCCTCCCATGTACCGTGGTATATATGTGTGTGCCACTACCACAGCCTACATTTCCTCTCTTGATGTCCAGATTTCTCCTGGGATACCTCATCCTCTCCTCTCCTTGGAACTCACTGTGTCTTTTCTGAAATTTTTCTATGCATTTAAGGTGACTATGGTTTGCCAGATTTTAGTTGTCTTAGTGTCTTCTTACTGGCACAGCTGACCTCCTGAGATGTATATGAGTTGTGAATTTTTTTTTTTTTTTGAGACAAGTCTCGGTTTTTGTAGTTCAGGCTGGCCCTGAGCTCAGCCTTGAATTCACAGCAATCCTCCTGCCTCTGCCTCCCAAGTGCTGGGATTACAGGTGTGAGCCACCATGCCTGGCATTGTGGTATGTGGTTCTGATTGCTGGTGGGCGTGAGACTCCACGCCCAGCATTGATGTATGTGGTTACTGGGGATCGAACCCCGGCCCTTGCACTTGTAAGGCAGGCTCTGGAACTACTGAGCTAAATCCCTGACCCTGTAAATATTATTTAACTGAAAGGAACAGGACAAACAAGCCTGATACAATTTCTCCCAAGTCTGAGCTGTGGGGCAGCAACCTCCTCCAGATCCCAGCTCCCTACGGCTCCCAGTCCTGCTGCCTCACCTCCAGGAGTGACTCTAATCCATTGCTGGTAAATGTATGGCACGTGTGCCACAGCGGACGCGTACAGCCCTCTCAGTTGGTATCCTAGCCAGCTGCCCCAGCACCGCTGCACCAGCCGGCCATCTGCTAACGGCACCCAGTGGGCCGGGCACATGCGTGGAAAGGAGCAGCAAAGCCAGATGATGTCACACAACATCAGTGCAACTCGTTAGCTCTGTCTATCCAAGGTTTTAAGTGGCTGCTCAGCGCACTTGCCAAGGAGAGATTTATTTATTTACTTATTTAGGCTTAGATTACCTATTAGTTCTAATTAATTTAATCCGTGTTTATTAACAAAAGATTTCAGCCTTCAATTTTCTTATAAAAAATCGGAATCGAGTAGCTAAGATTTAGCAAAGAGATATTCTGGGTTTCTTTTAATGTTGTGCATTAAAACAAATGCACACAGCAATTGTCTTGGCATGTTTAAATCTGCATCGTCAACTTTAGTTGTTCCTGAAGATTTTATGAAAATTCAAGGAAGGATATGCATTTTTGCTTGGACTGGCTGTGATTTTAGCCGAAGACCCCACAAGGTAGGAAATGCTCTCTGATGCCTTTTTCAGAGCAGGTGAAAATCTGGTCAGAGGAACCCTGTGCCCCTAGTGTTGATGGTCCGCAAATGACAGAGGAACCCCCTCGGAAAATCACGAATCACGGACTGTCATTCAGGGACACCTTTGAGTCTTGGGGTTAAGTGTCGTTCACCACTGATGTCTGCTCTGTAGAGTTCCTGACACACGTAATGCACACAGCAGTTGTTTGGCCCACCTGGTGTATACATCTGCGCACAGCCCACCCTTCAGGAGTAAAAGAATAAATGCGTGAACACAAGGGTGCGCGCCCAAGGGCTTTCATAGGATGAGACACGGCAAGGGAGAACCCGCGACTGTCCTGCAATGCTCCCGAGGTGCCGCCAGGGGGCAGTGCAGCCACGTTTTTGAGAACATCTGCACTGAAAGCTGCAACTACCCACCACCTGACACGTCATGGCTTTTTTTTTTTTTTTTAAATAGTGTCTTCTAAAACTGATCAAATGAAATGAATGAGATTTATGTATAGTAGAAAGCAATAGTAAACTTAAATGAAAGCTGAGCTCCTCACAGGCCTAGTTTGTGAACTGGATCCTGTTCATCCTCTAAGTGTAACTGCCCAGTCTGTCCTCCCACACTATCAACACGCTGGGTGAAGACAAATCATTCCAGCCTAGGTCTTCCAGAGCCTCGGAGGCTGCCGTCCCACTGAAGAAACCTACCATTTACATTTAATCAAGAATACTTTTGAAGAAACAATACCCACCACATGATCCATGCGTCTATTAGGGTAGATAAATGGTCTTTGGAGAATATTTGTTCCTTTGACTGCACTATCTGATTTTCAATAGGTAAGGAAGTGCAAGCTAAACATGCCATCCTGTGGCATTAAAAAAAATATTTTTTCCCCTTATCTTTATTCTTTTGGCACATCCACATTTAAAGGTGGATGGAGGAGTTTTCGCTAAAACTAATGGTTTTTCTGTATATATTTATCTCTGCTGCCTCTCATAAAATGAGAATAATAAAGTTTAAGGTATAAATACACAAGAACAAAAAAGTCAGTAAACGGGGTTCACTGATCTAGAGATACTGAAAAACTTCTAGAAGACAGAGATGGTAATTGATAAAGGCTGGCAGCGCCACCAAGCGGCATGATGAGGTATAGCTATGACGAGGGCAGCTGTGGGGAGGCTGCAGCTCCGAAAACCTGAGGAAGGATGATGTGTGGAAGCAAAAAAAAAACCTAAACCATGTATTCAGTGAAAGCACATACAGAAGATGACAGGCGATAAGTTCTACTTACATTGGAAAATCCATCAAAGGGCATCACATTCTTAAATACAAATTGACAATATAGACTTACCAAGTGTTTGAGAAAACCTTCCAATGAAAGAGATAGGAAAAGGTATATAGAACAAACGATCAGAAGAGATAATCCGAGACAGAGATGAGAACTTATTTTTAATTGGAGTAGAGAAGACAAAATAATGAGTGAGTATGGTCCGTGCATTGAAAAATTTAGTCTTCACAAGACCATCTTAGCGGTTTTCAACTTTTAAGATCAATCTATAAACTAGACACTAAAAATGCTTAAGTGAGTTACAGAGTATGATGTAAATACTATGAACTAAAAAAATATGCAAAAATAATGGCACAGAAGAGTTAGGTAGTTCTTCGGGTTTAAGACTAAGTTACTATAATCAAGCAATTTTAGCTATACATCCCCTCAAATTTAAACATGTGCAAGCAAAACCTCATACACAAGTGTGTTCATTGCAGCAAGACTGACAAAAGCCAACTGGAAACAACTCAAATATTCATCAACATATGTATGGACAGACAAGATGTGACAGTCACCCAATGACTCATTACTCAGTCAACAAAAGAATGAAGGTGATGCATGCCACAACATGAATGAACCTTAAAACAATACAGTCAGTAAAAGAATCCATGTCCAGACCTACATACTGTATTATTTCCTCTATGTGAAATAACACAGCAGAAAAATCCTCAGAGCTTGAGATGTGTGGTTGACACGGCTGAGAAAGGGGGAAAATGAACAATTTCTTTCTAAGCAAATGGTTTATACTGGAGGAGAATTTAAAAGTACAAAGACTGTGAGGATAACAAAAGCAGGAAAGTAGAAGTAATAGAAGAAAGTTGAAGAGAAATCAGAGTGCTCCAGATGACTTACCATATACAGTGGGTAAGAAGTACCTCTGTCTTATGAATCAAGAAATAAGAGATCTGATAGAAAAACATCATCATGTTTGAGCTTTCAAAATTATTATAGGCAAAGATACAGTGTCATTAACCCTCTTAAAGTCCATCCCCAGCTTTAAACAGACCTCTCCCATCATTCTCTCTGCTCTCTGAGGTAGTTATGGAAGACTGCTCCGCGTGCCTCTACTTGTGCTGTCCTGGCTGCCTCAATGTTCCAAATCCTGTCAAAATCTTCACCTGTCATGAACCTTTTGACTTTAGGGAAGCACCAGATCTGGTGAATCCCGTGAGTCAGAACACACTCTCATGCTCTTACCAGCTTGCCTTTCCCCTGGGCAGCGCTCACCAGCAGCACTTACTGAATATTTTACAGCATTTTATAGACACAAGAGAACTTCCAAAAGTGCTTCAGAAAGTGCCAAGAATGGTGAAGAAATCACACAGGGTTTGCTCCGTCCACACTGTCCATTCCTCTCTTAGCCTGTCCTAGAGCATGTTCCATGAGCAACGTAGGCCTGACCGCTCCTAGTCTGCTGGAGATGTACACCTCTCGGCTCCTGTCTGTGGAACCGAAGGAAACCACTGACAGCTTGGTTTACAAAAGCACCACCTGAGAATTATATATCTAAAAAGTCATGAGAAGGGATGATTGAGACGACTTCAAGGCCATTACTGGGAGTCCTCTGGACCAGTTCCCTGCAAGTGGTCCCCAGCCTCAGTGAGCTAAGCTGTGAGAAGTACTTTTGTGTGCCTAACAGAGTCCCTCACCCTTACTTTCTTCTGCTTATATATCAGAAGTGTCCTTAAGATCTTTTTTCTTATACTACTTGAAAAAAGTAACTTCACTGTGGAGATCAGTTTGGATATTCCTCAAAAAGCTAGGATTGGAGGTCCCATTTGACCCGGTCATCACCCTGCTAGGTATACCCACAAAAGAATTAAAAGACTCATATCACAGTGACATATGTGCACCCATGTTTATAGCAGCCCAATTTGTGATTGCTACATCTTGGAAACAACCCAAGTGTCCATCAACTGGAGATTGGATAAAAAAGCTGTGGTTCTTCTACAGGATGGAGTATTACTCTGCCATAAAAAATGATAGGTTTGAATCATTTATACTTAAATGGACATACTATGAGGATATCCTCATAAGTGAAATAAATAGGTCACAGATAGGTACATATCACATCTTTTCTCTGGTATGAGAAAATAAAGATGCAAATGAGTCCTAGAATTGTATGTTATATATTGTGAAATAGAAAATGCTCAAAGTAAAATAGGGTAAAGGGGGAAAAATAATGAGATTATAACAAAAAAGTAAGGAAACAAATTTTATATATATGGGGGGTGGTAGGGTGGGTAGGGCTATGGGAAAAAATGAGAATTAAGTTGTGTCTTATGGTACAAATCCCCATTATGGAGTGCGAACATGATGCATATATGTAATGTACCAATAAAGATTTTTTTAAAAAGAAAAAAGTAATTTCAATTTTCTTATCTGGATTGATAGTCAAAGGTATTCGCTTTGTAAGGAGCCAGAATACTTTTACAACAAACTTCAGGTGAGGTGAGGCAGTATGTGCGTATAATCTGGGCACTCAGGGAGGGTGAGCTGGGAGGACAAGACAGGTAGATTTCGAGTTTGAGCCAGAATAACACAGGGACTTAGTGAGACTTCATTTCAACATTAAAAAAAATAATAATAAGTTGAAGTCAAATTACCACCAAAAAAAACCCCAAATTAAAAAAAAAACACACACTCACAGTTAGTTCTCTTAGCTTTATAGAGTATGCCTACAAGAAAAAAGTAGGAATATTCAAATGAAGAAATAACATACACAAAACTATATGTTGGGGGAGGAGGAATAGCAGATAGGTGGCACAGTCAGAAGTTGTTTTATGAAGTCTCTCTTATCTTAACCACAAACTCCTTATGCTGCTGAAGAACATAATTACGGAAACAAAAACCAGCTCCTTATCAGCTGCATTTTAAACACGCAATAAACAGATGGGCGAGGTGGTACACACTGCTAAACCCAGCACTCAAGGAACTAATGTGAGTTTGTGGCCAGTCAGTTCTTAGTCTTAAAAACAAAAACACACCTCCCAATTACCCACAACACAACATTTTCAAGTGTCCCTAAGTTGTTTATACAAACTCAAAGTCAGGAGCATGAGCTCCGGATCAGAACTTTTTATGTCAAGTGCTTTCACCAAGCAGTTTAAGGCCTCCTGTATTTTCCCACTCTCTTTCAGCTCTTTCCCAAGAGTTACGAGAGTTTCATAGTCATTTGCAACCTCTGCTGCCTCAGCCTGGGGAGAGTCATGCAAAGGTTCCTCAGAGAAAGGCTCAGGGGCTGCACTAGGCCTAGCCAGCGCTCGCCAGCCCGACTGACTTTCCGGAGACAGCCTTTTTCCAGCAGGACCCTCGGCTTTGTCACTGCTCTCTTCGGCTCCTTCCTCCTGCTCCTCCTCAGTGCCCTCTGCCTTCCTGCAGTTGCCAACTCTTTCCTCCATGTCCTCCACCTGGTCTAAAACCACATTAATCAGAGAACTTCTATAAGCCCGGGATCTCCTAGGGCTCATAGATGTATTTAGACTGCTGGGAATCTTAGGTGAAAAGAATTGTCCAGGTAGACAGTTATCTTGGGGAGTAGAAGCATCAAACTGTTCCACAGATGATAAATAAGAGAGTGATGTGCTCAACGGACTTGTGCTTGGAGTATCTTTTAAAGAATTATCATCTTCATCATCTGAAATGATCCTTTTAGCTTTGGTTCTGGTTTTAGCACGGACTATCACTTCCTCTGGTTCACTGTCTTGCTTAGAAAAATCTGTATGGAGACACACTGTGCCGAGCATGGACTCTGCACTAGAATCAGCTGCAGAGATACTCAAGCTGTTTTCTTTCTCAACATGTTCCAGAGATGGAGTAGAAAGATTTTGTCTGTGGTCTGCAGAGTCTTCCAGGGAGAGATTGAAATCACATGTATACTGTGGTGAAGACACTACAGACTCCCCTTCTGACCTGGCCTCACTTGCCTGGGCATCCTGCAGTGCATCCTGGGATGCTGACAATTCATCAGGTATTTCAATAATGGATGCACTTGATTTTGTATTTTGCTTTTCATTTGTCATGGGATTGCTGGGCCAAGGATTGTAGTGATGTAAAATCTCATCATCCTTTAGATCTAGAGTTGGTGCAAGATGAGCTCTGATTGCTTGGGTGGCTAAATAATTAAAGCTTCCCTGAGGGGTCTCTCGAAATGCCTCTTGCTCAGGCTCTCTTCGTAATGCTTTTTTACGCAGAGCTTCATTTTCCACTATAAAGCTTTTTGCAGTTCCCAGTAATGAGGCAGTCTCAATATCTTCTCTACCTCCAAACTCCTTTGGTAAAGCAGCTACAGACTCAGCATGAAATGTATCTTCACATGGTTGGTACATATCATCATGTACCAAGGTCATATTCATGCTTACATTGGCAAGGTCTTGATCATCAATGCTTATACTTGCCATCTGAAAGCTGATACTTTCTTCCTGAGAAGGACAAATAGTTACAAGAGTTGAAGGCCAAGCCTGTGTTTTCTTCAATTCAGGGCATCTCTTCTTTGTATGAGAAGGAAACAGAGATGCTATTGGCCAGGTCCCCTCATTTCCAGTTCTTTGCTTTTCCTTTATATTTTGAGATTCACGTTCAACAAGGAATTGAGCTTTCTGAACTCTTTGTTGAATATACTGAGATTCTTCTGTCACATCAAGCTCTTCTTTAACAGACAGATGACACCTGTGTATCAAGTCATGGTCTGAGATTCCAGCTATTCCCAGAGAGTGTAGGTAGCTAATGTGTTCATCTAGGCTCTTATCAGATCTCCTCTGAGCAGCATGCAGAGACTGAAGCTGAAGCTGGGTTGCAGAGTTCTGGAGATCCCCAACTGTAAAGAGCTCTCTTAAATCTTGTTTACTGAAATAGCGGAATGGGTTCTTTATATCACCGGTCGTTTGTCTGATTAGTGAATCCTTGAAAACCTGTCTTCTGTATATTTTTTCCTCAACAGTCCCACAAGTGATTAACCTGTAAACCACAACATTGTCTTTTTGTCCAATTCGGTAAATTCTATCCACAGCTTGAGCATCAGTCGCGGGGTTCCAACTCGGGTCAAAAATGACCGCTCTCGTTGCTGCAGTTAATGTTAAACCAGCACCACCCACTTGAGTGGTAAGCAGGAAAACGGAGTAGTCTTTATTTTGCTGGAATAAATCAATCCTTTTTTCTCGTTCCAAAAGTTGAGTCACTGTGCCATCAATTCGCAGCGTCTTGAAGTGTTTATTCCTTAAGAGATGCTCCACAATGTTTAGAATCTGTCTTGACTGAGAAAACACCAGAGTTTGATGCCCTTCATCTCGGAGTCTCTTCAACAAGTCAATTAAGAATATCATCTTTCCAGATTCTTCCAGCAGCGTATCATCAGTTACCTGAGCCGCGCCGTCTACACAGGAGGCATCCGCCTCATTTCCATCTTGTGCAGCGGTTCTGACAGATGCCAGATGCAGCAGGCGACAAGCCCGTGCAGACAGCAGCCTCGGATGGTCACACAGCTTCTTCAGGACCCCAAGCTCAGCCAGCGGCGAGCGTGTCTCCATCAACAACTCCTTGATGTGATCTAGAGACACAAATTTCCTGTAGATTTCTTCTTGTAAAGGTACAAGACGTATCCAAATGATGAAATCGTTTTTCCTGGAGAGAGAAGGCAGCTGAGAGAAGGCATCAACACCTGGGTTTTTCTCAGTGAGTCTGGCCTCTGGGATCTCCGACCTTTTCTTCAGTACTTCTTTAGTCCTCCTGAGGAAATAAGGCTTTATGATTTCCATCAAGTTTTCAGATATCTTAAGTCCCAAGGCTTTTTCCACTGCAGTAGCATTCTTCTCTCTTGCTTTAATAATAGGAAGTTCATACTCCATTTTAAAAGTTTTCAATGTTCCTAGCAGGGAACCTTGGCAGGCAAAATCGAACAGGGACCAGAGTTCTTGTAAATTATTTTGGATTGGGGTCCCTGTGAGGAGGAGGCGATTACTTGCAGGGACAGCCCGAGCACACATTGCTGACTTAGTGGATGAGCTCTTGATTTTGTGGGCTTCATCGAGAATGACGTAGTCCCACACGAACGCTTGACCATCGCAGCTTGAAAGCTGCTGCCAATTGTTGATTAACATCTGGTATGTAGTGATAAGGACGCCGGTCTTTCGCTGAATCCGGTGGAGGTTTCTGGTACGCTCAGTCTTGCTAGGGCCGTGGAAGGTTCTAGCTCTCATTCCTGGAGTCCACTTGGCAAACTCTTTTACCCACATGCTGATGAGACTGGCAGGCATTACCAGGAGCACATGATTCACAAGAGAAGCATCAAACATACCGGAAAGGAAAGCAATAATTTGAACAGTCTTCCCCAACCCCATATCATCCGCCAAGATCCCCCCTTTTCTGCCACCCTTGTACAGACCGTAGAGGAAAGCTACACCTTCCTTCTGGTGCTCAAACAGTTGGCTGTGTAATTCTCGATAAAGCAGCAGGCCAGAGTCGCACACGTCCTCAAATCCATCATCTTCCTCTTCTTCCAACTCCTCCAAGGCTTCCTGTAGTTTCTGGATTCGGCTCATCAGCTTTTTACTGGGAAAAATGTCCTTTGCCAAACTGAAAAGTTTCAGGGCTAACCTCAGATCTCCACTCTTTGCTGCTTCTTTGCCCTCTTTCACGTATCGCACGTAATGGGCAGTCTGCTCTGAGCTCAATCTCTCAGTTTCTACCAAATCCTGGTACTTCTCCATGACCTTCAGTTTCAACTGTTGATTTCTCCTCAGGAGCTTGAACTTTTCTCTGCCCTGCCCAATGCAGGATCAGGAGCAAACCCAGAGTGGGGGCCAACCGTCAGCCAGGAGACTGGCCAATCCACAGCCCGATAGCGCCGCTTGAGCCCCGCCCATGAAGGTCTTGCGCCTGCGCATAAGCGCGGTGGCCCTGACAGGCAACAGTGGCCCGCTGGCGGAGTGAAGTACACTTTCTCTTTCAAACCTTGCCAGATGTCAGATGTAAGCCACCTGGAGGGCACACTCAAAGAACAGGACTGGGTGGGATGTGGATTTCTCTCTAGGTCTAGGATTAGAGTGACCTCCTACCCCCTGGTATAGGTTGCTTTAAGTTGTAAATTCTGGAAAAGGGGGAATCGCAGGTCATTCATAAGCGGAAGTATGGATAAAAAGAATCCAAGGAGAACAAGCATGAAAGAAAGAGGTTCTAGCTAAGGAATCTCTCTCTCTCTTTCCTTCTCCCCCTCCCCCTCCCCCTCCCCCTCCTCCTCCTCCTCCTCCTTCTTTCTTTTTCCCCTCTCTCCCTCTTTCCCCTCTCCTCTTCCATGACCTCCCTCCTCACCCCTCTCCCACTCTCTTCTTCCTCTCTTCAAGGAAATAAGTCAATATACTAGTTTTCCTTGAAAGAGATAGAAAGAAAGGGACTATATTGTCTTTTTCTGAATCCCACACAGGAAGAGAGATGCTCACTTTACTATAATTCTTGAAGATGTATCTCTGCTGTATATATTCTTTGTGATAAAAAAAAATTTTTAAAGGTTTCCGAGATCTAGGTGTCTGTTGCAGGCTTTATTGGGGGGAAGTATCCAGCCGGAGCTACTCTGTACAATGTTGAGTAGCGTGGTCCAAACAGAACAAAGGCTGTGCACATCTTATATGGGGGCGAGGCACGTAACAGGAAGCGGAAAGGCACTATCGATCTCTAACTGGTGGGTCTCTCCATGACAGAGTAATGACATTCAGGGTCAAAGGGGAGAAAGAGTGTCTCTGACTAAAATGGCCATTTTGGTTCTGTTCCTAGAGAGTGCAAGGGGTTGTGGGAAGGAGTGTGGCATCCCACCACGAGGTGCCATGAGTGTGGCATTTCTGAACCGCACACCTATCACTTTGTATCTATAGTTTTAATTAAAAACATTTCAAATTACTTGAATTTTCTTTGATAAGATAACCAACTATTTAGAAAATATACAAAAAGAAAAGATCTGATTTACAGTAGGTAAAAATAAAGATAATGAAGAAGGAACAGGGAGGGAAAAAGCAAAGACCTAAGAAAAGGAGGAGGAGGAACAAGGGGAGAAGGAAGAAAGGAAGAAAACGAAGGATTTCTGACAAGACGGGAATGAAGATAAGAAAGAAAGATGGGGAAAGCATAGGAAAGAATGAGGGGAAGGGAGCTGTAAATGAAATGCATCTCTGAAGAAAATGTGCCTACATTACTGAAGAACACAAAGCCTGAATAAAGAGAAAGGCGTCAACCTGACAGGGAAAGAAAGACTCAAAACAAAACAACAACAACAAAAAAATCAGTTACGCATGTCCTAAATCCATACATGGAATTAGATGCTATTCAAATCAGTAACAGGGTTTTTAAAAATTGGAACTGTGTTCTTTTCTTTCAATGCCCAAGAGAACAATATTGGATTAACAGAAGTGTGTCGAAACGGTCTGGGATCCTAATTATTTATTCTTGGGAGAAAGGACAGTGGTGCTACACTAAAACTACACTTCTGCGTGCTGGGAGCTGAATGGTGCGGACTTGTAGCTCCACTTAGGGGTGAAGTCTGTTCCTCCTGCCCAGCACACCTTTCCCCAGACTGCACTCCCCACATGAAGATCATCTGGCCCCCCTGCTGGGCCCTGCTGACCTTTCGATTCATCCGCCATTATCTCCAAGACAATAAATTCTGTTTGACAGTCCATTTTTGACTTTCCAAAACACAATTTCAAGTAGAAGCATTTAGTTTTGGGTATTTTTTTGCCTGATGTTTCTACTCATTTCATTCCTATGGTTATAGTTTTATTTATGAAGTTCCTTAACATCATAAGGACAATCCAGGTAAGCTGTGACTGAAACAAGATAGCAGTTTCTTCCTCTAATGTAAGAGTCCAAGAAGCCGAAGGCCACCTCTCCGGTTGTTTGTGCTTCTCATCAGTTGTACACACCAGCTCTAACATATCCCCCCTGTCTCCCTCAGCCACCTCGGCACATCAGTGGGTTGCAAAGCTTAAAAAGTGTCAAGAGTTCACAACCATTCCTTTAAAAACATGAGTATCAGGCTAAGTTATCATAAACCATCCTACAACATAAACATCTAACTGCTAAGAAATCTTAAAACTCTAATCAACCGCTGAGTAACTGTCATGGTTTGGGTCTAGATATCCCCCTAAAGCCTCATGAGGTCACAGCTGGGCCTTTTTCAGAGGTGGGGGGTCTAGTGTGACACCAGGATTAAGGGTAAGTGATTACTGAATCAATCCACCGATTGGTTTGGCACCACCCTAACCCAGATCACCTGGATATAAGGGACAGAAAAAGGCTTGTCTTGTCCCTTGCTTTTCTACCTTCTGCCTGTCAAGAACTGTTCTGCTGTGCCGTGCCTCCCTGCCGGGTCACACTGCCATCCAGCCAGCTGATGATAGACTGGAAAGCTGTATAAACTGTGAGCTAAATAAATCTTTCCTCCCTTACCCTATGAGGTTGGGCATTTTGTCTCAGCAACAAGAAAAGTAACTAAGACAGTGACCACGTGTGCAAGGGAAACTGAGTAGCTGAAATAAAAGAACTAAAGAAGAAAGATTGGACATTAGGGGAAACTGATACTTATGATGTAAGAAATTTTCACTCATATATTTGCATTCCCATTTAATTCTAAAAGAGATTGCACAGCATCCACACAATATAAGGCTGTGGTGTGAGTGTGTGTGTTTGCAAAAATGGGGTTTGAACCCAGAAGGAAGGCAGCCACCTATTTTCTCTTACCTATTTGTAATTCTGCCCCCATGAGGCAATACACAGAGGCTGAGAAAGATGTCTAAGATCCACACACTTTCCTGAAATAACAGCAGACTTATTCAATTTCCCCCTCTGCGGATGCAACGTCTGTCTGTTACAATCCAATAGCACATGAATTCCCCAGGGAAGAGACTTCACGTGATTTGCCATGGCCACTCCAGCACAGAGGAGAGGCAGGAAAAATATTTGCTGAATGAACAAGTGAGTCTCTAACTTCCTGTGGTTTCCAGCAGTCAGAGGATAAGAGATGGATCACGGAAAATGAGAGAGATAAGTAGAGAGACTGCAGTGGGATGAAAGAAAACTAGAACAGTCAAAGATAAATGATGCCCTTTAATCACTGATTTCCCCGAGTCATCCAACCACTGAGCCACCCTCCTCCCATCAGCCCATCCTCCTGGACAACTCACGTGTGACTAGAATGACAAATACTGAAAGGCATGCAGAAACATTTCATGACCATCTCAGGACTTACCCTCGATCATGACTTCAGTTTCAGCTCTCAATAGAAAATATCCACATACTTTTTCCAAGTGTCCTATGTACACACAAAATAAAATAAAAATTAGCCCCAAATACAACATGAGAACAGATTCTTTTATATTATAGGCTAACTCCTTGCTTTCTTAAAGCAAGGTACCTTTTGGTTGCTCCTGAATCATCTTTTAGTGCCTTAAGATAACTAGTGTATAATAAAAGAATTTATTGAAATACACTCAATGTACGTGCCAATGAATGATTGCAAAGTGAACACACCTTAGCTACAATTTAGGTTATTAAATAGAAGATTAATAACATCCCAGAGCCCTTCCTCGAGCTCCTTGCGATTTCCTCTTCCACTCTTCCTTAAGTCTATCTTCTTTGCTTAATTCTATGTTGTGAGATTGTTCCCTGTTCTGCAATAGTTTATCCATTTCCATTGCAACATGGCAAAGTTTTCTGGGAGGCACAGCCCCTCACACCAACAATTTGTTTACATATTATCTCTGACTGCTTTGACCCTAAACCAGCAGAGTTGTGACATAGAATACACATTACACACAGAGCCTGAAATATAGACTACTGGATTTTTAATAGAGTTTGCTTACTCCCGCTATATGACATTCTAACTTATGAATGCAATATTTTTATGCATTCTGCTGATAATACATATGTGTATCATTTTCAGTTTGGGACTATTATAAGTAATGGTGTTACAGACATTTTCATGCATGAATGTGGAATGGATGATTGGAACATAACAAGGAGCGGACTTACTGGATACTGGATATGATTATGTTCAACTTTAGTGGGTACACCAGCTTTTCACTCCTACCCACATCGTTTGAACATTTGCCATTCCAACATTGCCTTAATGTATAGAGCACACTGATACCCAGTAGCATAAGTCCTTCAACTTTGTGGTTCTTCTTTATATTTTCTTAGCTATTTGAAACCTTTATATTTCCACAGAAAGTTTGTCATCAAGTTGTCTAATTTCAGACACACACTCAAAACAGGAAGAATTTGAGATTGCCCTCAACCTTCATAGATCAGTTTAGGAAGAAGTGACATGAATGACATTTAATCTTTCAATCCATCAATAAGATATATAGCTTTGATAAAAAATCCTTTTAGTTTTCTCATTTTTTCACATCCATTTTGAACATCTTTCCTTACCATTGAATATTCAATGATTTTTTTGGTGCTAATTGGTATCTTTCCAACATTTAATTTTCTAGTTGTTTATTGCTGTATAAACTCAGTTGATTTCCAGTGTGTTGTGTGTAAATTTTTTTTTATAAACTCATTTGAGTAACTTTTTTTCATTCTTCTTGGTGTTCTAAATATGTGAGTAATTTGGTACAAACTTTCCAAGTTTTTTCCTCTGATCCAAATTGAGACCTTTTACTTCTTATTATTGTCTTTATTTCAGTTTTTAAAATATGTTGTTCATTATCTTTTCAAACAGTTCTGTCACCTATCTGATTCTCTCCTTCTGGATTGCATATATTAAAATGTTCAGCCATGTTTCACGCTAACACATGCTTCTTTCATGTTTTTTATTCTTCTTTCTCCTTTGATCTTGACACTGAGTATTTGATTGTGACAGTTACTTTTTAAATCTCCTGTAGGCACTTTGATTGGCAGTACACATTCGACAGTAGAAGGCAAGCTTCTCAGGAAAACAAGTGCCCGCACCATATATATGAAATGTAGCACTGCAAAATACAATTGCTCTTGACCTCAGTAAATGGTATTGCAATATGAAAAGCACAGTTATCTGATCCAACCACAAAGTTTTGGTTTATAAGACATGCATCAGAATTTAGGGAGGTTACAGATGATAAAGATTAATATGAAAAGACTCAGCTCCTAAAGATTAATATAAAAGAGGCCTAATTAATTTCATTTCTTAGGAAACAGGTGGGGTGGAAAGTTTACTAGAAGCGTGACCACAGTGTCCATCTGCTGCTTCATCGAGTAATTATACATTTCTCAAAAGAGGAAAACAAGCCACATTTAATAATTTTCAAAGGATCATTCAGTGATTACTCTGAGAACCTGAATGTTTCCATTGCTCTCTAGTGAGGCTGCCTCAGTCTTCCTGTCACAAAAAACTGAAAGTGTTCCCGAAGATGAGGAAGTGGATGAATGGACAGTCACAGGGAAGCCAAGACCCCAGCAGGTGGGGAGCAGGTGGCCACCTCCCAGTCACCTACACACTGACTGAGGGGAGAAAGCCACATTTGCATGGAGGAGAAGACCGGGTAGAGATGAATCTAAGCTCTCTGGGAACAAAGCTTCCGGGCTGACTTCCCACCATGCATCCTGGCCAGGGAGACATGGAGGACAGACAGCAGATGGCGGGGAGAAGCTGACCAGGGGAAGGACCATGGACCACGTACACAAGCCTGATACGGGGTGCTCAGGGCTGCAAAAGAAAGTGCAAAAGAGGAGCAGGGAAAAGGAGGAAGCCCCAGAGCTTGTGGGGACCACCTCTGTTTTCATTAATTCACTCCCGAGTGTCCTTGTGAGGGTCCCAGGACTTCAGGCTGTGAAACTTGAGGGCTTCATGAGGGTGGTCTCAAACGTGAGGGAGGGCAGCCCACTCTCTGTAGATGAAGCCAAGGTCAAACTCAAATTTAAGCCAGATCTTCAGAGGCTCCTAGTTTGCAGCCCAGAGGAGAAGAGAGGTTCCACTCCACACACACTACACAGACCGCTCTCCAGGCTGCCCTGGCCACTTGTGTTGTCCTCGTGGAGCACCCCAAGAAGCAGCCACCAGCCTCAGTGTAGGCTCTGGCCCCAGCCTTCTCCTCCCAGCCCCAGGTCTGCCCTGAGAATCCACACCCTGAATTCCCGAGAATTTCCACCAGTTGTCCCCTGCAGAGCCATTCTAAGAGAAGCAGACCAGAAAAGGTTCTAGGGATAAAGCAGTACGGGGACGTGAGAAGCCCAGGCAAACTATGCAACAAGAGGCTCACGTCCCGGCTCGCCAAGCCACAGCAATGGCTTCATCAAGAATTCCTGCCCCTCCTGACCTACCCGCTCCCTTCTCAGTCCTGCTTCATGTCCCTTCAAGGAGGGACAGAAGGAGCAGAGACAGGTCAGGTATATCCATCCTTGCCACTAGCCTGTGGGGTCTTCATGGCCTAGTTCTTTCATGCCACCCAGGGTCACTTTCTCTCTGAGGGTGGCCGTCTTTACACCACACTTCCCACTGCCTTCTTCTTCCCTGTGGGCCTAGGGTGTGACTAATTGACAGTTCCTGAGGTTTCCGACAACTCTGCTCCCACTTTGTAAAATACCCCCTATTAAGTCCTTTTGAGAGTACCCTCAATCAAACTTAACTTCTGTTTTTTCTGGCCCACAGACGTACAGAATTGTAATCAAGGTTTTTACAAGGAAATGCATTTAATACAGGGTGAATAATTTACAGGATTATTTTGTGATATTTACCCTAAAAGTCAAATATGGAGGAGTGCAAAAGTTAGCCACCCAATGCAGGCCTAAAGAATCCAGGCAAGGGCCTAGATCCCACAGCAATGTCCCACACAAGTCCAATTAATGGCTTAAAGCGCAAGGTGATGTCTTCTACAAGACCAGTCAGTGCCCTAGAGTCCAGGCAATATCTCATGCTTGTTAACAGTGAGGATCTGCACCTAGAAGACCCAAAGGCCAGTGGTGGAAGCCAGAAGACCTATATTGGTTGGATGAAGGATTTGTGCCAGCAGACTGAGGGATTTAACTGGAGTCAGGAAATAATGCTCATGGTGAAGATCAGAGTTCCCCTGGGGAGAAGAATAGGCCTCCCCAGCAACAGGAAGGCCCCAAGCTCCTCCTCCAATAAAAACAGCCAAGTCTGTATCAAGAAAATGATCCACAGCAAACTTCTTAGAAAATCAACAGCCTACATCTCTGGATCATTCCTAACTTGTCCCCTTCCCATAAGTGAGTTCCAAAGACTCTTGAGCCACATGGTCAGGTAATGTCAATGATCCTGTTCCTGGTACCAAATTTCTCAGTTAATTACTTTTCTCTTGCTACTGAGACAAAATATCTGACACCCAAAAACAGAGGAGAGGGGATTTATTTGGCTTACAGTTTATAGAGGTTTCAGTCCATAGATGGGTGGCTTTAAGGATGGGATGGCCAACAGACATTGCAGCGGAGAAATAATATAGCTCACACAAGGTAGCAAAGGCAACAACAGTCATTTAACAGCATCTTTCTGCCCCTTTTATCTTATTCAGACTACCAGACTAGCGATTGGTGTCAAAGCAATCACTCGTGTGTTGCGGTTTAGAAATCATATGTCCTTGACACATTTGCATATCTCAGATTCAACTCCCTCTGAAAAAGAAAGTTCCACCTCACCTGCATGAGTCTTCTCATGCCTATGGTAGACCTTTCATAGTTCTAAATCCAAGCAGCTTTGGCTGGAGATTCATTCCCATGAATGTTCCTCCTTTGTGACTTCACGTACTGAAGTCACTCGAGACGCAATGCAGAAGGTTCCATCCTAGAGTCTTGGTCTCTTAGTAGCAGGGACAGCAGACCTAGCCAGTCCAGAAGGGTATGTGTCTTCAGTGTAACTGAGATCACTGTTGACCCAGGTCTTGCAATGACAGAGGGTACTACCTCAGGGGCACAGGGTCCTTCTGGAACCATGGATGATACTATTGTCCTCAAGCGCCGCGGGTATATAATGGGCATAAATTTGGGAGAGGGTTCCTATGCAAAAGTCAAATCTGCTTACTCTGAGCGTTTAAAGATCAATGTGGCAGTGAAGATCATTGATAGGAGAAAAGCCCCAGCAGACTTCCTGGAGAAATTCCTTCCTCGAGAAATTGAGGTTATGGCCATATTAAACCATCGCTCCATCATCAAGACCTACGAGATCTTTGAGACATCGCAGGGCAAGGTCTACATCGTCATGGAGCTTGGGGTCCAAGGTGACCTCCTTGAGTTCATCAAAACTCAGGGGGCTCTGCCAGAGGATGATGCTCGAAAGAAGTTCCAGCAGCTCTCCTCAGCCATCAAGTACTGCCATGACCTGGACATAGTTCACAGAGACCTCAAATGCGAGAACCTTCTTCTTGACAAGGACTATAACATCAAAGTGTCAGACTTTGGCTTCTCTAAACGCTGCACTCGAGATGACAGTGGCCAGCTCACACTTAGTAAGACCTTCTGTGGGTCAGCAGCATATGCAGCCCCTGAAGTGCTGCAGGGCATCCCCTACCAGCCCAAGGTGTATGACATCTGGAGCCTTGGTGTGATCCTCTACATCATGGTCTGTGGCTCCATGCCCTACGATGACTCCAACATCAAGAAAATGCTGCGCCTCCAGAAAGAGCACCGTGTCAACTTCCCACGCTCCAAGCACCTGACCAGTGATTGCAAGGACCTCATCTATCACATGCTGAATCCTGATGTCCACCGGAGGCTGCACATAGAGGACATCCTCAGCCACACCTGGGTGCAGCCCAAGGTGCAGAGTATTGCCTCTGCAGCCCCCAACTTGGGGGAGAGCTCCCGGAGCACTGAGCCCACTCGGACTTCTGAACCCACCCCCAGCAAGAAGCATCCTGCCAAGCCTGAGCCTCGGGAAGAGGCTCAGTCTGAGGCTGGAGCTGTTGCACAATCTGAGACAAAATCAGAGTGTAAGGTGCCAGTAGTCAGTCAACTGGAGACAGTGGCCTTCCCACAGCAAATCCAGGAAGCAGAAGAGGGTCCATCCCCACAGCCTGCAGAGCAGCCCACCCAGTGAACCCCTTTCTGTCTGAGTAGAGCTGGTGGACTGAACCCTGAGCTTGAGAGAAGGCAAAGAATGAGCTCCTACTTTGTCAGCTCTCCTTCCTTCCCTTGAACCTGATAACTCACACAGCAATAAGACACAATAAACCATTGTCATAGTGCATACTCCAGTGGAATGTCTCTGCACAGATGACTGCAGTCCTGGGCTGTCTGCTGCTTCCACTTGGATTGGGCCTTCTCACTCCTAGGAAAATGGATCCCAGTGTGCCCAGCCCAAACCAGGACGTCAGTCCCGGCAGGGACGGCCATACCAGTTGAAGGTTGGGATGGGGGCTGAGGAAGAGCCAAGGGACGAGCCCAGAGCAGGTTGCTGAGTGAAGAAACAGAGGCCAGAGTAAGGCAGACATGGCTTCCAGAGGGAGGGTGTCGTATGGTGGGTGGGAGTGGGCCAGGACAGACACGCAGGAAGGAAGGTGGCTTCCTGCCGAAGATGGCTGGGGGAGTTGGGTTTGGCTGTGTTTGGGGCTGAGAGGTTCCCTGCCATGCCACTGTCCCCCAGAGCATCTAGGGCACAAGTTGTGCATGCGTGGGGGGTCTGGGGGAGACTGCAGAGGGCAGGCTGGCGTGCCTGTCTGTCTTGAGTTTCCTTATCTTCAGCATCACATTTTTTTTCCCTGCTCCGTCCATCCAGGGTTCCTCCATCTCGTTCACAGTAGTGCTTTTTTTTTTTTTTTTTTTTTTTCTGAGACAAAGTCTCACTTTGTAGTTCAGGTTGATCCTGAACTCAGCCTTGAATTCACAGCAACCCTCCTGCCTCTGCCTCCCAAGTGCTGGGATTACAGGCGTGAGCCTCCACAGCCGGCACTGTGGTATGTGGTTCTGACTGCTGGTGGGTGTGAGTCACCACATCCGGCATTGTTGTATGTGGTTACTGGGAATCGAATCTGGGCCCTTGTGCTTGCAAGGCAGGCGCTGGAACCGCTGAGCTAAATCTCCAGCCCCACAGTAGTGCTTTTATTTGCCCCATCTTGTGTTCATTCTCAAGCCCAGAAGTGAGAGGCCCCAGCATATCCTCAGTCCTCTGTGTCTTAGACCACCCCACTCTCCCTTGAGCCCTAGCCTGACCCCAGAAATGACATCCTTGACCTGCTGGCGATGAGAAGCTGGCCCTGGCAAGTGGGTTCAGCATCTTCACAGAGCATGCCCTGACTCTGCGCCGGGGTCCCGTGGCTGGTGTGGCCTGCCTCTGCACCACGCTCTGGTCAGCCAGTCAGTCCTCATCTGGCCACAACGGCTACTTCTCTTCCTTCTCTCTGGGTGACTCGTGGAGGTCAGAGCAGCAGCAGCTCCCCGGCCGGCTCTCAGAACAGAACAAAGCAAGCAGCTCTCCTCCACCAGGCCCACATCTGCTGCTGGCTGGGCTGGTCCCGGGCAGGCACCAGTGGCTCCAAGGATGTCAGCTTTGCTGGGAGTTGTCCTCACACCCCTGGGAAGGCCCTGGCAAACAGGCTGCTCACTTTAAGTAGGTGAGCCTGGTTGTGATGGGCCACACTCATAATCATGCCACTTGGAAGGCTGAGGCAAGAGGGTCACAGTTTCACATGTACACCGGGTCAATTAGCAAGAGGCTGAACAGTAGGCTTGGTCATTGTCATCCTCACAAATTACCCAGTTTGCTTGTTGTCAGGGGATAGGAATGACACTCCTGGGACTCGTATCTTGCTCAGGCCTGTCCCCCAACTCTGGGCACACTGGCTGGGGGAAAGCGACCTTCACGAAAGCGCCGCGGTGTCCCTTAGACATCGTTCATCCTCTGTCCATAGTCCTTGGGGACACTGTGAGCCCGTGGGGAGGCTGGACTGGGAGCCAAGGCCAGGAACAGCGAGGCAGCCAGCGAGGGCCCCCAGGCTGAGGCCAGCGTGTGTGTGGGCCATGGAGGAGCAGGGCTGAAGACAGCCCGGGCCCTGGCTCTCTCTCATCTCATGTTCTGCTAATCTGCCATATATGTCACCCCTTGAGTTTTGTGTTATTTAATATTTTGAAATGTCTTAATGTATTCATTTTAAAGTTCATAGCTTATGATTCCAATTCCTGCATAGCCTGGATTCCCCCTTTATGATTTGTTTCCTTTTTGTAATTTTTTAAAAAGTCTGTGTGTTTCGTTGGTTTTTATTAAACATGAGACAGAGTACAGAAAGGTTTGTTCGTTTCGAGTCTGGAAAATTTCTCTTCTCCCGGCAGGGGTCTAGTTCGCCTTTGAAAAGCAGTGAGGCTCGAGTCTGTGTGCTGCCGCTGAGCTGGCCCTGCGCCCTGGCCCAGTCACCCGAAGCACTGGCCTCACTCCACTCCTCTCCTCCTGGTGGACTCAGGTCCCAGCTGAGAGCCTGGCCACGTCCACCGGGTTCATCTTCATCTTGAGTCCACACTTAGTTCTGTTCCTTTGGCTCAGTGAGACAGCAAAGTTTTCTCAGCCTTGCAACTATCAAGTGTTACGGTTAGAATTGGTAAAAATCAAAAATGAAAGATTATCAAGTCTACTTCTTTTGGCTTGTCTAATTGAGTCTCTTCCCCACCCCGTGGTACTGAGGATTGAACTCAGGCCCTTGTGGTCTAGTTTTTCATTCTGCACACCTGCATATTGTCTTTGGGAAGGATTCAAACTGGTCCTGTCTGGTTTTGGGTTGTTTGGTTTTTGTTTTGTTTTGAGCAGAATAAGCTTGGGAGATGTAAATGTTAAAAAAAAAAAAAGATGTAAACTGGCTGAATGAAAGGCCACAAAGGATCAAGATTTCCTGAGTGTCATGCGCTCTCCAAGGTACTGTATTTTGGTTAATCTCCTCTTTCATTTTGTAAAGCTTGTTTTCATGCTCGCATGATAAAAACCCTACAGTTTCAATAGTTTAGTACAGGTCACATGGCTAGTGTATGTTCATCCTAAGTTTGAATGTAAGCTTACCTGATTTATTTCACTCATATAATCAGAGGAAAAAGTTTATTTTTCTAATATGTATTGAAGGTGTAAAATATGATGTTGTTATGGACATATACTGCATTGAAAGAAATGTTACAGTCAGAAAAATTACCACATCCATTTTCTGACATCATTAGATTTTGTACATGTAGTATTAAGTATAGTTCTCACACCAAACATTAGATCTCTAGAATAATTCATCTTTTAAAAATGCAATGTTAAATGTCAAATGTGGTGGTTCATCCCTGTAATCCCAGCACTCAGGAGGCAGAGGCAGGAGGGCTGCCAAGAGTCTGAGGCTAGCCTGGGCTACAAAGTAAGTTCAGGACCAGCCTGAACTACAAAGCAAGACTGTCTCAAAAAACTAAAAAAAGAAAAAATGCAATGTTATCCCAAGGATGCAGCTCAGTGGCACTGCATCTGACTGGCAAGCACAAGGTCCTAAATTTAATCCTTGGTACAAAAACAATAAAATAAAATAAAGTAAGCAGTGTTGTCCCTTTTACTTGTTTTTGTGAATTCTTTCTCTTTTCCTCAGTAACCAGCATTTTACCTGTTTCTATGTGTTCATTTTCTCATTGATCTTCTCTAGGTTTAGCAGTAGTGTCTCAAATGTCATGATATCTGCTTCTCTTACGTGAAGTTGTGAAAATTTTATGTTTCAGAGACATATAATTTATTTTCATGTTTTCTGTCTACTTTTCCACTGGGTTAGCTTGATGCTTTTTTTATAGGCTCAGAATGAGTCTTCAGACAATCAAAATCACCCTTTATTTTTATTACTTGTAAATATATTATTGCTATTTGACTTTCCTTTGTCTATAATGGTTTTACCCTCCAAAAATTATTTAACATAATTATTAATCTTTATAGGACTTATTTTTTACTTCATAATTATAAAGCAAAATTTCTATTCAATTTTATCTGATTTTACTGATAATTATGGTTTCATTTTTAGCATTTGAGTCTTTGACCATCTGAAATTTACTTAATGTCAGAGGTTTTATAAAGAAGGGGGATGAAGTCATTTTTAAAATTGCAGATGGCTTACCCTGAATATCCACTCCACTTTGGGAATATTCCATGTTTTCATCACTTTAACCTGGGATTCACTTTCTAAAATACTTCAAACTCTGGGTGCAATTTCTGGATGGTATATTTCTTCCTTTGTCTATCTATTCATTTCAGATGATTTTAATTACTGTATCTATATTAATATCTCAGAGAATCATATCTCCATCCTTAGTCTTTTTGATTAGAGCATCACTATTCTTTTTTTTTTAGATTCTTTTGAGACAGGGTCTCGCTTTGTGGTTCAGGCTGGCCCTGAGCTCAGCCTCCAACTCACATCACAGCAGTCCTCCTGCCTCTGCCTCCCGAGTGCTGGGATTACAGACATGAGCCACCATGCTCGGCACTGGAATGTGGTACTGGTTGCTGCTGGGCGTGAGTCTCCACACCCAGTATTGTTATGTGGTTCCCGGGGATCGAACCCAGGCCCTTGTTCTTGCAAGACAGGCACTGGAACCACTGAGCCAACTCCCCGGCCCGAGCATCCACTATTCTTACAGAGTAAATTTGATATGTTAATTTTGAATCAGCATGTGAATTTTTAAAAATCTACTGAGATTGTCATTAGCATCTAATTCCTTATATTAATTTTGAAAATAACTGACATTGTTTTGAGGTTTTCTTCTCCAAAAGCAAGTTCACACCTTTGAATGCAGGCTTCCTGTCTTTCAGTTTGGCAAATTTTCTTCAGAGACACACTGCATATATTTCCAAGGTCATTCTTCCATCGCCTCTTCTCCTTCTGTTCTTCTCTCTTTCTGTCCTTTCTTCTTCCTGTCTCGCTCTGTACAGTCTTCTCCATCTTCTCCATCTTCTCAGAAGCCCTTTCTTATCTCTCCTATATTTCATTTTTCCTTTTGTTTCTTCCTCATGCTCTTTCCTTATGTTTTACCTAATGTAAATAAATTTTTTCCTCTTGTACACTCTCCAAGAGTTTAGTTTTTAAAAAGAAAAGTTACTTATTTGTAAAATTTGAAACGTAATTTCAAATTTGAAATGTATTTTAAATATAAACTATATATACAAAAGAGTGAATATAATACAGGTACATTTTACAGAATTATAATAAAGTGAACATTCACATTCTCTGTATGGGATTCATAAATATAAAGCACTTGGGCTTTTGAAGCCAGTTGTGTGCCTCTCCATAAACACGTTTTCCTTCTTTCTGCTTCCTTCCAGATAAAACTGTAATGCTGAATTTCTATTGAACATTTCCTTCCTTCATTTTTCAAGTGATTTTTAGGCAAATTAATATGAGCTCCTTATGCAAATGTACTTTTAACTGTGTTGGCTTTGATGTATTCCTGACTCAACATTAGGTTTGAGTTTTTCATCTGTTTTGGTGACTGGAATCATGGTCTTTTTTAAAAATAAACTGCACACCTACAGAGCCAGGGATTTAGCTCAACTGGTACCACACCCACCTTGGAAGCACAAGGGCCAGAGTTTGACCTGAATTTGATCTCTGTTACCATACATACAAAAATAAAGTAAATAAAGAGGTAAACTCCCAGTTGAAGTCAAAGCAACAACAAGCTCTGCCTGCTTAGGTGACGAGCTGACTTTTCCAGAATAACAGGATAAAATAAATAGTCCACTAGTATCTTTGCCAAAGAATGTGTTAAAAGGTGGAAGAGGAGTCCACCTTCTCAAATGCATAAACAACAATGCAAGGACACAGGGTTACAGAAAATCATGAAACCATAACACATCAAAGAGAAACCAATAGTTTTACTAACAGACTTCAAAGAAATGGAGATCTATAAAGTAACAAAGACTCAAATATAATAGTCATAAAGAAATTCAGTGAGCTATAAGATGATACAAGTAGAAAAATTTAATGAAATTTGATAATGCACAAAAACCAAGAAAATTGACAAAAAAATAAGTAAAAAAATAATTTAAAAAATCTTAAAGATGAAGAATATTATGACTGATCTGAAAAGTTTAGCAGAAAGTTTCAACTACCTAGTTGACCAGGAAGAAAGAGGGATCAATAGATGGAAGGCAGAGCCATGTAGGAAAGCAGAACAAAACAAAAAGACAAGCAAGGCAATCCTGTAATCTTAGTACTTGGGAGGCTGAGGCAGGAGGATTGCGGTGAGTGCCAGGCCAACCTGAAATACATAATGAGATCTTGTCTCAAAAAAATGGGCCAGGGATTTAGCGCTGTGGTTCTGGCACCTGTCTTGCAAGCACAAGGGCCCAGGTTCAACCCCCAGTTAACCATATACAATACTGGGCTTGGAGACTCACGCCCAGCAGCAATCAGTACCACATACCACAGTACCGGGCATGGTGGCTCATGCCTATAATCCCAGCACTCAGTAGGCAGAGGCAGGAGGATTGCTGTGATGTGAGTTGGAGGCTGAGCTCAGGGCCAGCCTGAACCACAAAGCGAGACCCTGTCTCAAAAAAAAAAAAAATTAACAAATAAATTTTCTTTTAAATTTTAAAGAATAAATAAAGTACATGGAAATTATAAGCACTATCAAGAGATCAAGTATTTACATAATAGGATCCATAAAAGGAAAAGAAAAAGAGCCAGGAAACATAGTTAGAGGAAAAATAGTCGAAAACCCCCCTCATGTGGGGATAGATTTCTAAACTCACCTGTAGGAAACAGAAAGGTATCCACACAAACTCAACTCAGAGAATATCACAACATATAATAATTTAGCAACCAAAACTAAAGACAGAGAAATTCTTAAAACAGTGTTAGGAAGTCTCAATACAACTATCAGCAGATTATTTAGAATTTCTATGAGGAAAGAGTGGCTTGATCAATTCAATGTGCTGCAGGGAAAAAAATGTTAACCAAGAAGAGTTCACTCAGCTCAGTGAACTTCAGAAATGCATGTCCAAAATATACAAGGAACCTAAACAACTCAACAGTAAAGCAAAACCAAACAAAATCCATCTACAACTAGGCAAACGGCCTGAGTAGACATTTCTCAAAGGGAGACACACGCACAGAGCCAACAGGTACATGAAAAAATACTCAATAGTCATCAGGAAAATAGAAGTCAAGACCACAATAATATATCATTGTACCCAAATCCTACTGTCAAAAGACAAAAATTATTTTCACAGATACAGAGAAAGGGAAATTTTACTGGTAGAAACGTAAACGAAGATAGTCATGTTTCGTTCATTTTTTCGGTTATATATCAAAATATCTGAGGTGTAGTTAGTGCATTATGAGTGTTGATCTTTATAGTCATTGTATTAAGAGGTGCATCACGGATTAGCACAGCATGTTTCTGAGTGTTTGCATGGGTTTGGAGGTGTGGCTTTGTGGTACACGGCTGGTTTCTATTCCCTTACCATTCCCTTGCTGTGCTTCCCA
>PVIR01015080.1:0-38945 GCA_004026965.1 Petromus typicus | reverse complement strand
ATCGGTCTCTTCTCTGCTTTCTCAACAAGACAGTACATTTCTGAAGACAGACACTATGTCTTTTTGATATTTATTTTTAATATCTGTTTGAGTTTCTGCCACTTAATAAATGTTCTCACAGTTAGCAAATGCTCGAATCCATGGTGGCAAACTATGCAAGGATAGGAGCAGAACTGGCCAAAGGAGTGACGAGGCCTGGCGTCAGGACCTACAGCTACAAACAAGGACTTTGTAGCCACCAGGGAGGCTTGTTTTATGACTAAGAACTGTCAGAAGCCCTGAACTGGAGAGCCTCGTCTTCCTCTGGCTGCCTCCTTGGTCTTGAGCAAGGCTTCTGCTTGTGCCAAGCCTCAGGTCCTTGTGTGGGAGGTGCACACAGCAATGTCTACCCCACAGTGAGCACTAAAATGGTGGAAAGGTGTGAGAGCAGCCAGCTCAGTGCTGGGCACATGACAGTGCCTAGACTCTTTTTTTTTTTTTTTCTTTGTAATGTTTTTATTCTACATAAATTACTACCATAGGCTAATGTTTAAAAAGCAAATAAATTGGACAGATGCAGGACAAATCTGTTCACCCAACTACAAGAGGTGATTTTAAAAAATTACAATGAATGCAGAAATGTTTCATGCATGCAGTAGCCTTAAATGAAAAGCATTGATTCCCACTGTTCCACAAAAGAAAAACAAAGAAAGACCCACACATCTTACTGCATTCCACCTTAAAATACAGCGTATTGGGCTTGTTTAGAACAGCACAGAATTCCAAGAGTCAAAACGAAGTAAAGCAAGTATTTTAAAGATTTAAGAGCCGTTATCAAAAATAAATTACATTTTTTCAAGATACAGAAATGCTGCTATGATGGCTGAGAGCCCAGTAACCTTTCAATGGCTGCAAGTGCCTAGACTCTTACAGCAGAATCTCCATCTTTGAGGATTAGCAATTATACTTCCCTGTTTTTTTTTTTGCTTTTTAGCCATTCAAATTCTATAGCATTTTAGAATTCATGAGTCTCGTGTATTTGTGAACTATAATTAGAAAAAGAATCGATCTTCACAATTTTTATTTAACAAACTTCTACTTATCTTTCGATCAGAAATCCTGACTAGGATGCTGTCACTATGTAGTATCGCTGTTCTGATTGGATTTATTTCTAACAGAAGTGAAGCCACAGATTTCAGCTGGCCTTCATGGCTTTGTTATTGGTAGGCAAATGATTTCTGTTCAACTTTTTGAAGAAATTAAAAATAGCTCACAGAATTAGGAATGCATTCAAGTTTGTGCTACTTTCCTAATGAAGGATATGAAAAGTGTTCATTTTTTTTCAAGCCTAGAATAGGCCTTTAGAGCTTATATTCTGTTCCCTTCAAGAGATACTTGTTCTCCATGTTGACAATGAATTTGTTACTTGTGAACACTCCAGTTGAATTATTCCCTGCACTTGTAGCTGTGCTTTCCTAAAGAATGAAACACTTTAGCGTGTTCCTGCTGCAATGCTATTTTAAGAGCTTCCATGAAAAGCTTCGGACGGGTCTTTGAACTCTTAAGTAAAAATACTCCCATGAGCCCTCCTGTGTCATTTTTATGGGTAAGTTTTTCAAAACTTCAATGGGCATCTTTTGCCTCCCCAACACCTGTTACTTTAGTTTTTTTTTCCTATTAATTTTTAACAGAAAATGAAAATACCTCATATTTAATTTCTAATAGCTATTTATCTCCTATACCTTCTTCTTTGGTCTTTTTCTTAATCCTTATTTTATTCCTGCCTTCCTTTCCTGCTCCATCTGCCTGACCTTTTTCTTGCCTTTCACAGTGTGAACTGTTTTAAAATTAGACAATAATGGATGCATGCTACTTTTCACTTATTTACATGAGGGCTTTGTTGGCTGCCTGGCTTGCCTAGGACATTGGACAGATTTTTATTACCAACTACCTATATGATGTGATTTACAGGGGCTGGAAAGCACCTCCGCTCCCCAGAACATAACCCTTTTTTAGGAGTAGTTTTGTGGATTTCAAATTCTGTAGCCATTGCTCTTTTCTTTTTGTTAAATGGCTTGGCTAGTTTTCTACTCTTAAGTTTTAAACAATACATGGAGGTGAAAGAATGAACTCCGATTCCTTAGTGTAAAGAAATTTCCCCAGATCTTTTCTCGGGCTGGATTTTAGTGTGTAGACAGTAGAGAAGTCATCAAAACAATGTCTGTCTGAACTGGGTGAAGAGGAATGGAATGAAAAGCAGTCCAGCCCACAGAAATGAAGCTTTTCCTTCTGACACTTACCCCAGGATGGGAGGCGTTGAAGTCTACTTTTTAGCCCTGATGAATTCAACCCCTCTCTAAACCTGGCAACTATTGGCTCTCCTGTGTGTACATGTTTTTAAAACGCGCGCGCGCACACACACACACACACACACACACACACACACACACACACACAGATTTTGCTGGTCTAATATTCGATATGATTGCTTTTTAAAACCTTTCCTGCCAGCCTTTTTTTCTGACTTCTATTAACATCTAACTACATTGCATTTCATGTAATTTATATATATCTTTGGCCTACATATTTCATTTATTATAACCTTCCCCCACTGCTCACAATGTCTTGAATCATACTATTGTAGGCTTATCTGGCATCCACTGGTGGCAGGTCTAATTTGGATAAATGGATCTGATGTTTGGTGAGGGTCACGTTTGTTTTCTTATGCATTCCTTGGCAGCTGTACCATTATCAGCTAATAGATAGTCCCTTGTAAAACATCTATATTTTATGTAGTACATCTTTGGAATGTTGGTTATTTGGAGACCAATTTAAATGACAACGTTTTGTTACTATAAAATCAGCCTTGAGGGTAAAAACAAGAAATGGGGCTTTGGAAAGCATGTGTTTGGCTTGCAGAATGCAAAGGGGACCACAGCAACTCCAAACAAGCTCCTCGTGACCATGGCTGTTTCCACCCTGTTAAGAATTCTTTGTGACTGAGAATCAAATGATGTCTTTAAGTGAGTCAGGATGGAATGGAATGTCAGCTCATTGCTCCAGCCCCCATTCATTTTTTTTCCAAGAGGGCTATAAACCATACTGCTCTGCCTTTTAGTAGAAAGAATTAGGTGGTGTTTGCAGGATATTTATATGCATGGATAGAGAGGGAATGATAGTGGTGGAAAGAGTCTAGTAAACTCTATTTCCCTGGATAAAACATTTAATACCCTCATTTCTCTATTGGAGCTTAATGTATATTTTTCAGATTTATAGAATGTTAGAGTCTTAAACACTTGGGGAGCTGGATAGAACGTTGGATATTATAAAATGTAACCCTTTCTTTAGCAGAGCCTCTTCAATTTATCAGTATCATGGCCAAAGATCTCTTGGAACCTGGTAGGAGGCTCTGTAAGCCAAAACCAAAGGCCTTCTATTGGGGAGGATGTAGGTGCAGCTCCCCAGACTTTTCCGGCTGCCCTGTTTTTGTTCTTGACTTTTGCACTAAATGGAGATTCTGTAGTTTTATCTCAATCTCCTGATACTCTGGTTTGTCCCTGAGGCACCCTGGCACTTTCCTCTCCTATCTAGTTATCAGACTGACTTCTCTTTTCTAACTGCTTGGTCCCCACTTAGGTTCTATTCTTAGCTCCTTTCCAGCGCTGGCCTTCCTTGAGCCTTTGATCTCACATCAACTGATGTTTCTAGTAAGAGGCAGACTCCACCTCTCATCCAGTACTGACAGCTGACATCCCTGCTGAGTCTTGATTTCCACCAGCGTCCGGCCTCCTGGAACATTCCCCAGTGGTCAGATGCTCCTGGCCATCATCACCTGGACGATCCACAGTAGTTCTGGCAAGTTGCTCACTGCTTGTACTGCTACACCCACCCAGCTTAGTTAAAGTTTAATGTTATTTCCTTATAACACGACTCATTGGTGAGGCTGAAATTGGAGTCTTTTGATTGTTTGTACCTTTTTTCCATAACATTCACAGAATAATTGGTTATTCCTCTTTTCTCTATCCATAAATTTTTTGTTTAGATTAATCCTGGCTAGGAAAAGAATATGTGTGAGCATCATTTTCTTTCTCCTTCTTTCTCTCACTTTCTTTTTCTTTTTCCCTCCCTTCTCCTCTCCCACACACAGTTACGTATATACAACCTTTAACCTTTTATTTTATAAATTTACATTTTCCTTTTTAAATGATCATTCTTTCCTCTTTTGTGAATTGTTTTTCTTTTCTCATTTGCTAACTTTGGAAAAAGAAAAGTCCAGACATTGGAATGTCTGAGTTTATTTAAGTCTCAGTACTCTGTTCAATTTAATGAATGGAAACAAAAAAGGAAAATCAAAATGCTGGCCTGGATCTTTGTGGCTCTGGGACTGACCCCTTTTTTAGCCATTGATATGCACTGTTTTTTGAAAATAAGAGTAACTGATGGTTGCTAACTATTTTCAAGCACACAAAAATATTAAAATATATTTTAAGACATAGGACTTTAGAAATACAGAAAAGCAGAGAAATTCTTAGAATATTGTGAAATAATATACATTATGTAAAATAGAAGAGGGAGAAAGAATAAAGTTAATTGCTGTATAGACATCAGTGAGTACAGTTTGTTCATTCAGATGGTTACATTTGTTAAGCTACAAAACAAAAGCACTAAAATACTAAATGTAATATTAAAGTAATTCTTAAAAATGAACAAGTAATGGAGTTGAATATGTGATCAGTTACAACATCAATGTACAGGAAACAGTACTTTTCTATTTATAAAATATAGTAATAAAAATATTGTATGCATGGTTAGCAGCATTAACAAATACAAAATACTCAGGCAATAGTAGGAAGATAGATAGGTGTGAGATTTACATGACAAAACAAAACAAAACAATATAGGAAACAGAAAACCCAAACAGGAAAGCTTTCTTGGCCAAGAAGACAAAGTTCCAAACATCATTTCAACAGGGTTATATTCAGAATTTAACTAATTATAAAATTAATATTAAATAATAGACTAAAATGCACAGTAAAACACATAGATTCATGCTTTGCTGGGGAGAAAGCAATTGGTCAATAAGCATATACAACCTTAAAGTGTCATTCTCAATGACTTTGTACTTCTATTACAACATCAGTGAGCCAAGCAAAAGCTCAAAATTTTTCAATGCATAGAAAGTGCTTATTGTATAAGCTTAACTTTTAAAAATGAATTTTTTGGGGTACAATTTAAATTTACATAACAATTACATTCATCAAAGGGAGTTTGTACCTGTACATAGTCTATCTTGATTCCTCTTTTTCTTTCAGTACCATCCATTCCCTCCCTCCCTTTCTCCCTTCCTTATTTGCCAAAGCTTTGTTTCTATTTTCCTTCTTTTCTCATTTAAAAAAATTTCCCCTTCCTTTTTCACATCCTCTCCCCTTTATAGTTTCTTTTTCCTTTTGAACAATTTTTTTCCTATTTCACATTATCTAGCATACATTTTAGTCCCTATTTACCCTCTCCATTTCTCACACCAGAGAGACAATGCTAAATATACACAGGTATGTCCTATTTATCTCACTTAATAGAAAGGTTTTAAGGTGAATCCATTTGGCTATAAATGTCTTTCATTAGGGAAGAGTAGAACTCCATTATACAAAAAACTCCATGTCTTTTTATCTGTTCATTGGCTGATGGGCATTTGTATAGTTTCCAAGATTTAGATATCATAAACTATGCCCAAAAAAATTTAAAGCATTTATGTCTATAATATTAATTTAAAAAGTAGATCTAAAGGTTACATTTAGCCCTTCATATCTTTGTATTTAACCAACTGTAGATAAAATCACACACAAAAAATTCTGTTGACCATATACACATTTATTCCCTTGTAATTATTGTCTAAACAATAGAGCATAATGACAATTTACATAGTACTAGACAATGTAAGTAATCTACTGGTAATCTAAAATACACATAGTGTGTAGGCTAATAGCAGATACTATGATATTTGAATAAGGGACTTGTACATCCAAGACTCAGCATGTTTGGGTCCTGGAACCAATTTCCCATGGGTATGAAGGAGAGAGCTTCAAAGAAAGGAAACCTAAAGTTCAGAAGTAGTTTCCTTTGGGCAGAATTATAGGACATTTTTAGCAGTCATATTTATCTCTATTTCCAAATTTTAATATGAACCCATTCATTTAACTGAAAAAGTAACATCATAGAATATGCCAATTTGTTAAAAGGTGAAAGAAATCCAATACTTTGCACTCTGACCTAGCTTGTAAACATGCCAGCAATTTTATTCTAAGCCTTTGTCAGTGAGGTTCAAAAATGGCATAAAACAAAAAGATCAGAAAAAAAATGAATACTATTTATGGAAATGCTCCTTGTCATTAATTTATGTCCTGAACTTTCACTTCTTGTGAATGTCAACAGCAAAAGTATCTGTAATTATTTTCTAACTTTTATATTACTCTGGAATCATGGTTAAATTTTTATAATAATTTCCTGTACAATTTATTTATTTTCAGCTAAGGTTTCCTTCTTTACAGTTTCATTAAAAATCTTGCTTTGACATTTTATGAGAGGGAAAGTATAAACTTGGTAAGAGGCAGAAAGACCATGTCTCCCATTTGTATGCTGCAAACCTCTTCATTTTTCAGGGGGAGAGAGAATGTTTGACAAAACGCAGTACTCCAATGGCTTCTGCCATACGTAGCAGAATCTACTAACAATTTATGCATGCCTTTTGTGGTTGTTTACTATGTTATTCAATAAACTTACTTATTTTAACAGTAACCATATGAAATATCTTAAAGCAGAATTGACATGCAGAAGCTATACATTTGAGGAATGGTAATGATTTTGTGACGGTTGGTTACCTTCATTTTACTAAATGTATCGCTTGATCCACATAACAGCTAAATATCACACGACTAAAATTACTATTTATTCAGTGTAATAAAATAAAAAATAAGATTGTATTTAGCTGCCTTTTTTCCATGGCCATTATTCTTCCCTCTCTCAACATGCTTCTAAGTCTGAACCATTCTTTCTCTCAGGCAGTAGTAGCTTGCCAGCATTTCTGACTTATCAGCAGCACTTTTTACCACTTCCTTTAAGTGCTCCCGGGGTTAGAAGAGGGTAACTGTGAGCTACAAATACAGTAGCAGGGATAAAACAGAGCAGCATGACTCAACTAAGGCCAAGAAACAGTTTTTCAGCTTGCAGCCAGGTTTGACATATATTTCCAAATGCCCATAGCCCTTTCTTGGCATATCTGAAAAAGAAAATGATTTTAAGAAAGGACTCCTCTTAGCGTTATCTGTTGAGAATGAGCCAGTTTTACAATTTGATCCTGGGATTCCGTGGGTGTGTTGGTGCAGTAGTCAGAGATCTAAGTTTTTTTTTGAGTTGTGCTTATTAAATTCAGAATCCCTATCACTTAATCCTCTCCTGTTATCTTGCCATTTTCACTTCCTTCTTTTTCTCTGCTACCCGTTGGTTTGGTAGGTGGCCTGGAGGAAGTCATGCTAGTTCCCCGCAACCCCCCAAGTCAAGCTACAGTTTAACTCATAACATAAAACAATCAAAGAGTGTTTAATTAAGGCCAGAGCTATCTGTGCTATGCTGAAAAAGATGAATTACTTCAGTTCTTTCAATAATTTAATTAAGCAATTATGTAATTACTTACAGTTAGCGAAAGATTTCAGAATGACTCAGAAACAGGAGATAGTACCTTAGTTTGAGTCTGCCCAACATTTAAGCCAATTTGGAATCCCATCTGCAGGTGATTTATTAAAACAAGCCATGGGAAAGCATGGCAGAGAGATGGGCACTGATGAGCCTATTGCCCTGTGGGTAGGTGGGGCTCTGTCATCTAAGGACACTTGGAGAATAGTGTAGATCATACTTGAGATTAAAAACAACGTAGGGTGGGGACACAAGCTTTTTTTCCCACTAGCTCTTGTCCTCTGGTGTTTGAGGGGCGCCCCATTGGAGCCCACCAACATTTCACAGTGGTGGAGAAAGGCACACCCAAAGAAGAGGCCCAGGTATATGAGGGGGGAAGCTGTCCACAGGAAATTGCTGTCTAAATTTGAACAACCCAGCTTGGTCAGAGGGACGTGAGAGAGGTCGTAATGCTTGGCTTTGCATCTGTTACTGTCCGAGGATGAGAAAAGCTAGATAGAACCATGATTAACATAGATTGCAGCTTGAGTTATACTTCTCAGATTTAAACCCTGACCCGTCCTGTTAAGACATTACAATAGACAAGTTACATAGCTTCCATGTTTCAGATTTTTTCATCTTTAAATTGAGAATGATATGCATAATGCCTAGAAATGTTGAGATCTCTAGAAATGTTGAGATTAATAAATGAATGAATTTAGTAGAGTTCTTGGTATATGACAAGCACATGAAAAGTGTTACTTACCATAGGGGCCCAGTAGGGCGACCTACAGGATGTAGTGGTGGTTAATTAGATTCGGGTAACATAGTTCTGTTAATGAGTCTACATTTTCGCTCTTACTTGGCCTGCTACTTTCACTTGCATTCAGTCTGAGCCAGAAACCTCTCCCACCTTTTAAACTGTGGCTTCTGCTCAATTTTGTTTCTCTTTGTGCACTTATTAATTTTGGACTTAAATGTGTTTTTTTGCTCCTTTTGTTTAAAGCTAAATCCGCTTTATTTAAACAAACTTGGTCTCTGTCTCTGCCAGCTTCTTGGTGTTCATCTATCTAACATGACATCATCCTAGTGCTCTTTGGGTTCAGTAGGAAGAATTGTGCTCATGACCCAAAAGGGACCCTGAACTCCCTAGGCAGGCAATGCTAACTCCCTTAGCATTCACACACCGGTGTCATCATGTCAAATAGCCATATGATTTTGAGTGACCTTTTAATAGTCTCGGGGAAACCCAGTTATAGTTTGTCAACATAGTTGCCTTTATAAATCTGTTTAGAATTCAATAAAAAACTAAAACAAGATCAGGGTGGCATTATTTTCTTTTATGAAAACTATACCCACTATTAATTACTACTTCCTTTTCTAAATATGAAAATGGTACTTGAAAATCCTTCAGCAGCACAATATATATTTAGCTTCCACTATGCCAAGCATTATTTTGTATTCAGGATGACTTTTCCAAGAAACAAATTCAAATTGTCAAAACCCAGTTTTCTTATCTTCGGAAACAAAACATCCTTTTTCCAAGGCTGTTGCTATGAGTCAGTGAGATAGTGTATAAAAGCACTTAGCAAAGTGTCAGAACATAAATCACGTTTCTTTTCCAGGTTATACAGACCACGAACAGAAATTATTCATCTACTGATAGACTGATCATTCAGTTGATTTTTCCACCCATTGATCCACCTATGTTCACAGTCATTGGTCACCTCCTCATTTTGTGAAGTCCTGTAGCATTGGGTGGGGTGTAGACTGAGAAGAGCCTGGATTCTGCAGTTTGTGCTGTCTGTGATCCAATCCTGTCCTGTGCCCACTGCATGACTTTGGCAAATCATTTAAACACTTTAATGCTTCAACCTTTTGGTCTTACCTGGAGAGAATGGAGCATTTATGGTAGAGCGGCTGATTGAATGTGGAATTTATGTAAAGTGCTTAAACCGATGTCTGGCCTATAGGTTAATCCATAAAAATGTCAACCATAAGATGTCAGGCTCTGTGTGGTGTAAGTCTGCAACAGAGAACAAGCTGGACTTGTTTCCTGCCCTATAATATTTAGAATTAGTGGAGATTCTTTTGTACTTATATTTGCTTTTTTTTGCATTTGAAAAATGTTGAAAAAAAAGGAGTATGATACATTTTCTTCTCCCCCCCCACTTCCTACCTTTCTTCGTTTCTTCCATCTTATCTTACCCTTCTTTTCTCTAGTACTGGAAATAAAATCCTGGGCCTTTATCCTGACTTATATCCCTAGCGACTGTTTATTGAGATTGAGTCTCACCAAGTTGCTAAATTGCCCAAAATAGGGTCAAAGTTGCAATCTTCCATCTCAACCTTTCAGAGTGATGGTTTATAGATGTATGCCACCAGCCTGAAGTTTGGACATTTATTTCTGTTTATAACTTTTGAATTATTTTTGGAGTTTTATTAATGTATATGTGTACCAAGATATATGTGCATATAGTTTTGAGTTTTGTTTTGGGGTTTATTTAAAGTGTGTGTGTATGTGTGTGTGTGTGTGTGTGTGTGTGTGTGTGTGTGTTATATTTTGGGTACATGTTCACTTTACATTACTTGCATACTGATTTGTTATATAAATATTCCTTAGTTAACAAAAAAAGTTTAATTATTTTTGGGATAGAAATTATTTTAAATTTTCTATTACTATCAGAAGCATTCGATTTCAGTATCCATACAAGTGGAATCATGCAATCAAACTGTGAACAAATGTTTTATAATTTTTATTTGCAGATTTTTTCCATAAAATTAATCTGTAGCAGTATGTAATCATGCATCTAAATCTTCATTTTTAAAATTCCAAGTAGACCTGAGACTATTTCCCTGTGATTATCTTAATATTTTTCCTTTGAATAAATTTTTACTTCATTAATATGTGGTGTATAGATGGTATTAATACTATATATATATATATATATATATATATATATATACATACATACTACTGAGCAGGTAAAGGATAAAGGACTGTAGAGCTCATAGAAGAGATAATTTTGTGTGCTATTTGAAAGAGCATGTGTGTTATTTGAAAATATTTAAGGAAGGGCATTGTGTAAGACTCCTCAGGACTTGCCAAGGACTACTGGAGCAGGTTTGTAGGGGCCAGTTGCTGAGTGAACATGAGCAGTTGTGTTCTCACATTTAGAACATTAGTTCACACCTGTGAGGAACCTTAGACTCGCCAACAGGGAAGAACAATGTGAATGAGTTTAGGGAGACTGGGGAAGGTGCAGAAAGATGGGGAATCTTGAGTCTTCCTTTAGAAATTTCCATGTGTAGGCAAGTTGCTTTTGAAAGCACCTTCTGCCCTTGCAGGAACACTTGCTGTGCTGTAGACCTGCAATAAGAGGCTGAATGACATCTCTTTTGTGTTTGCAGGGCTGGAGGAAATTGCTAGTAAAATCTATTTTTCCTTTGGGGTACTTTCAACAGAAAAATAATGCTTTCTAGTCTATGCTTCTCTTTCTACCATTTTTATGTGTATCATGTATAGCAACAAAATTATATTCTCTTTCCTAAGGCTATTCATGCATGGAAGGCACCAGATGAGAAAATGGGTAAATCTGTAAAGTAGTAGTTTTTCATACTTCATTTGAAAATTTCCTCCCTTTAATAAGTTTAAATTAAATTCAGTAGAGACATATTAAGAACAGGATTTTGAAACAAAATTAAAGAGGTGGTTTCAGAGTGATGTTTCATGGTGTTTTGCCTTCTATAACCATGTGCTTGAATTTAGATTATGTTTGATATGTTGCTAATAGTCTGAATGTGCATTTTAAGAGAATTTGGTTAATTATTATTTTGTCAGGTAGATAAGTCAGTGGATAACAAGTGGCTGTTAAGGAAGAAATATCACAGGACCTCCCCAACAGTCACAACACTTAATTTTTGTTTTAGTATTTCCTATCACACCAAATATGAAATAAATTTAATTTATGTCATGTATTTAATCTTCAAAAAAGCCTATGAGTTAAGAGTTATTATTATGTACTATGTTATTTAAGGCTTAAAGAGCTTAAGAAAAATATTTTAAGATCATGTAACTAGTACACTAGGGAAATAAATCCTGGCTAACCTATTTAAAGAGGTATGGTTACTTTTAAATTAAATTGTATTTGACCAATAAAATTATATATATTTGAGGTGTATAATTTGGTGACTTTCTAAATCAATACATGATGAAATAATCATTACAAGTAAGATAATTTTTATATTCATTGCCTTAGATAGATGCCACATTTCTGTGGTGAAACATTGGATATCTACTCTTATAAATAATTTTAAGTACACAGTAGAGTATTCTTAATTATACTCATCTTTTCCCACTTGTATCTCTAAAGAAATTTCATTTTTTCTGACATTTCTCCATTCTCCTCTTCTGTAATTAGATTTCAAAATATGACTGATGTAATCTGAATTAATATTGTATTTATCTAATAGAATCTACTTATAAAGAGGCATGTGCTTATATATGACTTGTCTTTGTGCGTCTGACTAATTTAAATACATATTGCTTTCCATTTACATTTGTGTTGAAAAATGGGAACATTTCCTACTTTGTTATGGGAAGATAATATCTAATGTGTATATACATACATATATATCACATTTTCTTTAACCTTTAGTGCATCAATGGACACTTAGTTAGGTTGCTTCCATATATATATTTTTTGTGAACAATACTGAAATGTTGTGGCAATGTTTTTTCACATGCTCTTCTCTATAACACTCTCTCAATTGATACTGGAAACGTTGGTCTAAAAAGATTCCCTTTTCTCTACATCCTTGCAAACATGAGTCATCTTTTTCTTTTTGATAACTATTACAGCAGATATGAGGTGATATAATTTCTGTGATGATTAATGATATTGAGAATCTTTTCAAATACTTGCTTGACTTTTGAGTATCTTCTTCTGAGAAATGGCTATTCACTTTCTTTGTTAATTTTAAAATTCATTCATTTATTTATTTTTGCTCTAGAATTATGTAGTTCCTTATACCTTTTCAGTATTAAGCCCTTTCAGGGAAATAGGTTGTGAATGTTTTTTTTCCATTCTGTAAGTTATCTATATACTCTATTGATTAACAGAAGCTTTTTAGTTTAATGTAATCTTATTTATCCTTTCTTGCTTAATTTGTTCCATGCTTTTAGGGTCAGATTAAAAAATCTTTGTCCAGTATGATCAAGGAATTTCCCCTGATGTTTTTGCTAGTACTTATGTGGTTTCATATCATATGTTATAGTCCTCTAATCCATTTGAGATGACTTTTATGTTTGGTGTGAGATAAGGGTGTAATTTCTTTTGTCCACGTGTAGTTATACATTTTTTCACTGTCTTTTACTGAATAGAATCTTCCCTTTGTTTTGTGGTCATGTGTGCATATTGAAGATCATTTTTCTTTAGATGTGTGAATTCACTTCTGGACTCTGTTCATTACTATTCATTTGTATGTCTGTTTTTATGCCATTGCTATATTTGTGTGTGTGTGTGTGTGTGTGTGTGTGTGTGTGTGTGGTGTGGTGTGGTGTGTGTGTGTGTGTGTGTGTGTGTGTGTGTGTGTGTGTGTAAGCTTTCTTTTGCTATTCTGGGTATTTTTTGTTCCACATAAATATAAGAACTGATTTTTCTATTCCTGTAAAATATACCATCAGGATTTTGATTATATTTCCATTGAGTCTATGTATTTTTGGCTATTTTGCACAATTTTAAAACTCATTTTATTGGTACATTTTATATACACATCATGATTGCACTCAACATCAAGAATTTGTACCAGTATTTAACAGAACTTTCTTCTCTTTTTTTTCCCATTCTCCTGCCCACCCTTCATCCCCTACCCCTCTATACATAAGCTTTGTTTCCTTTTTTACCATCAGGTTATTTCTGTCTCCTCTTATCCACCCCATTGTGCACATTTTGATGTTGTTTATTCTTCCATCCATGAACATGGGGTAACTTCTACTTTTCTATGCCTTCTTTAATATCTATCATGTATGTTTTATAATTCATAGTATATGCTTCTTTCATTTCTGTCTTAAGTATTTTATTCTTTTTGTTGGTATCATGCATGAGAAATGAGTGATCTATTGGAGAATGAGCTTCTAGTGAAAGACACTAGAGAAATAGTGATCTAAAGATTGATAATGAGCTTCCTTTATGTACACACACACACATGCATACACATAGGAGTAAATTTTAGTCAAAGAGAAAGAGTATTTATGAAATACTAACCATTTGTTCTGACCCCATAGATACCTAAATATAATATAGTTCATTAAAAATAGGATATAATTGGGCAGCATTATCAAAATGAAAACATCATAACTGGCTATAGTAAGATTAAGATATTTAGTCTGAGATTAATATCAGGATATGATAAAGAAATGAAAAACAAATGAATAAGGTAAAGCAAATGAAAAAATTTGGAATTTCTAATATTATCAGCAGCTGGATTATTGAGAACTAGAATTATTCTTCAAGTTCTATCCAGTAAACACTACCACAGATAGGGTGGCACTGGAACTGGAATTTACACAAGGCTTATGCTGAATGGCTGTGCCCGACCTGAACAGCGCTTATACGCTGACTTCTTATGGGACCATCAGGTGAGACTGAGGCCCAGAATCTGCATCTGTACCGTAAAGGGCATGGTGGTGCTGGGATTTGGATTTGTGCAAGGCCTGTGCTGAGCAGCTGTGCCCCACCTGCACATCACCTGCTGACTTCTCACGAGAGTATCCCCACAAGACTGAGGCCCAGAATGTGCCTGGCACTGGGACTGGGACTTGGGGGAGGCTGGCATTGAGTATCTCTGGCCGACCTCTTCACAGCCTTGGGGCCTTATTTCTCATGGGATCGTTGAGAGAGGAGGCACCTCAGAAACTGCATTTAGGTAGTAAGTACTGGGGTTGTGCTGGGACTTACATAGAAATATAAGGGCCATTGATATCAGGAAGATGGCCCAGGAAGAAATAATTTCTTAATGGTTCTAAGTCTTAGCAAGAAAGATAATTTCAGTAAGTAGTTTAAAGACATTAACCCAGAAATTAAACCAAAAACACTAATAATAGCAAAAAAATTTTAAATTTAAAAAAGGCCCAAATACAGAATTTCCAATCTTCAAAGGGAAATTTAGGGACCAATGAAATAGACCACTCTGAAACACAACTATCTGGACTCCCTGAACTGGCAACAAGAAAGGATCCAGAAAAAATGAAATCAGAAATAATCTTTCAGATAACAGCACAGATGATGACCAGGGTGAATGACATAGATAAAAATATAGAGGTCCTCAGGAGCATGATGAAATCCCAGCATAGAAAAGATATGGAATGCAATAAACAAATTCAAATGGAAATTGAGAAGATTAAAAACTCCATTGAAAGATTAGGTAGGAGAACTAGTGAATCAAAAGACAGAATTTCAGAGATAAAAAGACAGGATTGTAGTTAGGAACCAGGAAAAGAAAGATTTCTTAAAAACAGTAAAGGACCATAAAATCAAAATCAATCCATTAACTGTTAGATAATGCAAAGAAAAAATACTTGAGACCAATTGGAATCAGAGAAAAAACAAGAAACCATGCAAATGATATTAAGAGAAAAACTGTTAATAAATGTAATGGCAGAAACCTTCAGAAGCAAGAGAAAAGAACTTGACATGCAGATAAGTGAAACATACAGGACTCCAACTAACTGTGATAGGAAAAAAAACCCACACCTAGACATATAATAGTCATAAAACCAGAATCCCAAAGAAACAAGTCACATACAAAGGAAAGACCATCAGAAGTACAGCAGACTTTTTAACACAAGCCCTCAAATCAAGGAGAGCCTGGAGTGAAATATTTCAGGCCCTAAAAGAAAACAAACTTAAGATATTTGCACAAAAAAGAACACCCAAAAAACTTCAAACAATACCAAATCTGTGTTACACAAAATTCAAAACAATATCCTAGAAAAAGACAGTGAGGCTCACAACTCCATCAGCCTAACAGAATGAAGCCACTAGGCCTGACTAGAAATTAAATGGCAATGAGGAGAATAGTAACTAAAGAGTCAACTACAGGAAAGTATCATGACAAGTCTAAGTCAATATATATCAGTCATAACCATCAATGTTAATGGCCTCAGCTCTCCAATAAAAAGAAATAGACTGGCAGAATGAATCAAGAAGGCAGATCTAACAATATGCTATATTCAAGAAACACAGTTAATTAAAAAAACAGATCCATAGACTGAAAGTAAAAGGATGGAAAACAATTCTCCATGTGACAGGAAACTGCAAAAAAAGGAGGAGTGGCTATCTTGTTTGTAGAAAAAGTTGATTTCAAAGCAAAACTAATTAAGAGGGAAAAAGAAGGTCACTGCAGTCTTGTATAGTAATCAATCCAAGAAGAAGAGCTGACAGTCAAATATATATGCACCAAATATTAGTGTCCCTAACTATACAAAAGAAATGTTAATGAAAATGAGAAGCCAAATAAGCATTAGTACAATGGTAGTGGAGGACCTCAACACACCACTGTCACAAATAGATCGAGTAGACAAAAAATCAATGATGAAATACTCAAACTGAACCAAACTTTTGAACAAATGGAATTAACAGATGTCTACAGAGTATTACACCCCACAAAATCAGAGTACACATTTTTCTCTGCTGCACATGGGTCGTTATCCAAAATAGACCACCTTAGTTCACAGAACTTATTTGAGTAAATGCAATGGAATTGGAGTTATCCCCTGTGTACTGTCAGACCATAGTGCCTTGAAATTAGAGATCAATAATAAAAGAAATTCCAAGAATATCACATACACATGGAAACTGAATAACATTCTCTTGAATAACCATTGGGTCATAGATGAAATTAAAGAAGAAATTAGGTAGTTTCTACAATTAAATGGTAATGCCAGTACAACATACAGGAATCTGAGACATAATGAAAGCAGTGCTATGAGGAAAATTCATAGCAGTGAATTTCCATAATAGGAAAATAGAGTTAGCTCAAATAAATAACCTAATGTTGAACCTCAAACTCTTAGAAAAGTAGAGCAAAAGAAACTCCAAGTTCATACAAAGGAGGAAATTAAAAGGATCAGAGCAGAAATGAATGCAATGGAAACTAAGAGAATGGTACAAAAAAAAATCAGTGAATTGAAGAATTGATTCTTTGAAACAATAAACAAAACTGAGAAATCCTTCTACCTATCCTATAAAAATAAGGAGCAAAAGGCCCAAATTCATGAAATTAGGGAAAGGGTGAAACTACAGTAGATCCAGCAGAAATCCAGAGGCTACCCAACACTTCAAAAACATGCACACCAAAGATCAAAAATACAAAAGTCGACAGATTCCTAGACACGTTTGAACTTCCAAAGTTGTATGAAGAAGATATAAAAATTCTAAACACCATAGTATCAATCAATGAAATTAAAAATGTCATTAAAATCTTTCAATAAAGAAAAGTGCTAGTCCTGATGAATTCACTGCTGAAGTATATAAGACATTTAAAGAAGAGCTAATGCCACTACTTCTCAAACTCTTTAATGACATTGAAAAGGATGAAATTCTCAAATTCATTTTTTTTTTTTTTTGAGACAGGGTCTCACTTTGTAGTTCAGGCTGGCCCTTAGCTCAGCCTCAAACTCACATCACAGCAATCCTCCTGCCTCTGCCTCCTGAGTGTTGGGATTACAGGCGTGAGCCACCACGCCTGGCACTATGGTATGTGGTACTGATTGCTGCTGGGTGTGAGTCTCCACATCCAGTATGGATCGAACCTGGGCCCTTGCGCTTGCAAGACAGGCGCCAGAACCACTGAGCTAATCCCTGGCCCCCCAAATTCATTTCTTAAAGCAACTATTACTTTGATTCCAAAAGCAAAGAAAGACTCAACCAAGAAAGAGAACTACAGGCCAATCTCTCCAGTGAATGTAGATGCAGAAATCCTCAAAAAGATACTGGCAAAGAGAATACAGAGGGTCCTCAAGAAGGTCATACACATTGACCAAGTTGGATTCACCCCAGAGAAGCAAGGATGGTTCAAAATATGCAAATTGATAAATATAATACATTACCTTAACAGATTCAAGAACAAAAACCATATGATAATCTCAATAGATAAAAAAGGAGAAAAAGGATTTGACAAAATTCAATACCCAATCATGATTAAAACCCTATAGAAAATTGGAGTAGATGGTCTTTATCTCAACCTGATAAAAGCTTTTTATGAGAAACTAATAGTCAGCATCATACTACATGATCAAAAGCTGAAACTTATCATGCTAAAATCAAGAACAAGACACAGATGTCTACTCTCACCACTTCTGTTCAATATAATTCTAGAAACATTAGCCACAGCAATTAGGTAAGAGAAAGAAATAAAAGGAATAAAGATAGGAAAGGAAGAAGTTAAGCTGTCACTATTTGCTGATATTCCCAAAACTCAGCAAAAATGCTTAATTTAATAGCCAGGTTCAGTACAGTAGTTGGGTTCAAGGTCAACACCCCAAAATCGAGAGCCCTCCTGTACACAAATAATAGACTCACTGAGAGACAAATAGGAGAAATAGTTCTTTTCACAATAGCACCCCCAAAATGAAATATCTAAGAATGAATCTAACGAAGGAGGTGAAAGATGTCTACTTTCAAAAGTACAGCATTCTGAAAAGTGAGATCAAAGAAGATTCAGAAAACAGAAAGAAATCCCTTGCTCCTTGCTCCTAGGTAGGAAGAGCCAATATGGGCAAGATAGCCATACTGCCAAACTACTATATAGCAAAATAGCCATACTGCCAACTGCTATACAGATTCAGTGGAATCTATATCCCAGCAGCATATTTCACAGATCTAGAGAAAATAATCCAAACAGTCATGTGGAACCAGAAGAGACAGAATAGCAAAAGCAATTCTAGGCAAAGGGGACATGGCAGGTGTTATGATAATCCCCAATTTGAAACTATACTATAAAGCCCACCTGATAAAAACAGCTTTGTATTGGCAAAGAAGCAGATTTAAGGATCGATGGAACAGACTAGAAGATGGAGAAACAACTCCAGAAATACTAAACCACCTCATCTTTGATAGAGGAGACAAACATCCTCAATGCAGGAAAGATAGCCCCCTTAATAAATAGCGCTGGAAAAACTGGGTTTCATTGTGCCAAAAATTAAAACTAGATCCATGTTTTTCACCTTGCCTTAAACTAAAATCAAAGTGGATTAGAGACCTAAATATTAACACAAACACTAAACCTACTGGAAGATAGATTAGGTAGAACTCTTGGAGACACTGGCATAGGGAAGACTTTCTGAACAAAACCTCAGTAGCACGGAACCTGGCAGAAAGAGTCAGCAATTGGGATCTCATCTTATTAAAAATCTTCTGCACAGCAAGATAAATCATCAGTAGATTGAAAAGATGACATACAAGTTGGGGAAAAAATTACCAACTGTTCTTCAGACAAAGGACCACTATTGTGAATTTATGAAGAACTTTAAAAAAACCCCCAGTGCTCCAAATAGAAAGACCCGATTCGAAAATGGACATCTGAAATGCACAGATATTTTTCAGATGAGGAAGTCAAGGTAGCAAAGAAACATGAAGAAATGTTCAACATCACTGGTCATGTGAGAGATGCTGATGAAAACCACACTGAGATTCTACCGCACTCCAGAAAGAATGGTTGCTCTCACAAAATCAACCAACAACAAATGCCTGTGAGGCTGCAGGGAGAAAGGAACCCTTCTCCACTCTCAATCTGAATTTAGACTGGCGCAACCATGTGGAAATCAGTGTGGAGATTTCTTAGAAAACCAGGATTAGAGATCTCGCTGAACCCTGCTAGTATTCTTCTAGGTATATCTGTGAAAAAATTAAGAGCATCATGTCACTGTGACATATATCCCATGTTTATAGCAGCTCATTTGAAATAGCTAAATCTTGGAAACTGCCCAAATTTTCATCAATAGGAGACTGGATAAAGAAGATGTGTGTGTGTGTGTGTGTGTGTGTGTGTGTGTGTGTGTGTGTGTGTATGTACTTTAATAGAATGGAGTATTACTTAGCCATAAAAATGATAAAGACATTTACATGTAAATGGATGCACCTAGAGACAATATTTATAAGTGAAACAAATAAGACACAGATGTATAAATACCATATTGTTTTTGTAGTATGATAAAGAAAAGGTGTAAGTGAGGTCCAGAATGCATGATAGATATTTTGAAATAGGAAGAAAATATTCAAAGGGAAAATGGAAAGTGGGGGTAGGGAATATAAAGAGGGGAAAGAAAAAATTTGACAGTACAACAAAAAAAATGGAAACAAAGCTTATGTGTATCGGGATTGGGGGGTCATAGCATGAGTTGGGGAATGGTAAAACATGAGAATCAAGATGTATCATGTACAGGAACAAATTTTTAATGTTGATTGTGATCATAATGTATATGCAAAATGAATCAATAAACTAAATTAAAAATAAAAACCACCATAAATAAAAATTTAAGTTATGAAAAGCTAGTTTAATATAATTAATATAAAATACCTTTTACATATTAATAAAGAGAAAAATCCAATAAGAGATTATTAAAAAATAAAATCATACATTTTGTAATATATATTTTATATATATATAATTAATAATGTGATGCTTTTTCACTCATTGGGAACAGTTAAGTCAGATCAAATCAAATGATAAAGGTAACACTGAATTTTGGTAAGAGAATTTGCTCCTACAGTACTTAGCTTTTTCATTGAGACATTCTTAAATCACCCTGTTATAAAGGGCAACCCCTGCCAGTAGGGTTTTTCTGTTTAATTTTTCTCTGTGGCAGCCTATAGAGTATAGATTTTACTTAGTTATCTTTCTCATAGATAAGCTACACAAAGATGAGGATTTTTTCAGTATGCTACAAAAGTAGATACTGCCTGGCACATATAAGCAACTCAATATGTACTTGTTCAATTAATTAATAAAACATATTTTTAAATTATATACATTATGAAGATTTACATTTCTGTGAATATATATGAGGAATAAGATCGTGCATAGGGATTTATCTGTAAGAATATTTATTGTAATACTTTCCACAAACCCTGAGAAAATAAAACAAGTACTTACTAGGATATTGTTTAGTTAATTTTCAATAGGTTTTTATAAGAAACATCCTTTCTTTAATTATTAACAGTATAAAATAATAACATTTTGTGACATGGACATATGATTGGTAAATTTAAGTAGTTACAAATCATTGTGGTTCCTTCTTGATTTTAAAAAATATTTGTTTATATAAAATGCTAAAATATACAAATCCATGTTATAGCTGTGTGATAAGTTTGATTTTATATCTTCTTTGGTATCCATTAAATTTCCTACAGTAATTCTGTACTGCTTTACTAGTATAGCTCTTCATGAAGAAATCTGAAATAAAATGGCTTACATTTCAGTATACACAGCTTCTAGTATAAGACATCACCAGACCTAGGCGATGTGGGCAACTTTCTTATTTCATGTTTCCAACAATGCTGCTTAGTCCTTAATAGAACAACCCTAGTCAGGCCCCAGCATCATGACCCACAATCCACTGTTTACTCTAAAACTCCACAAAACAGTTTAGTTCTGAACCATGAAAGATAACTGGTATGACCCGGACTTACGTGTTAATGTGCCAATAAATAGCATGAGTTTTAAAGACACATTGGCTACTCCACAGCATGACTTGATGTGTTGAAAAGCAACTTACATGAAGAATTCGAAGTGACCTTGAGAAAGAAGGCGGTGACCAGATGGGCTTTTACTCCATCTTTTGTGTAGCCTGCAAACTGATGTGCAAAAAACAGAGACCTAGAGAATATTGAGGGGGAAGAGGAGATAACTTTAACCGTAATTTATCAGTAATTTGTAGAGATAAATTCCTAAGAGGAAATAAGGTCTGAAGAAATCACAGGAAATATATCTGTGATTCTGTTTACGGTAGAAATGCCGACCAACAAATTCCAGCTGTTGCTCTGTAGGTTATAGAAGTGTCACAGGCCTGTTTATAGTTACTGCATTGTGGACTCCAGCTCATGGAGTCTGGTTGGTTTGGTTTGGGTTTACTCTGATTTGTCTAAAGGGACATTGCCCGTTATCTTAGGGGACACAGCTCTGTGCCGCATCGTTGTTTCTAAAATATTTTACCAAACGTGTGACTCTCCAGAGGTTCAGTAAGTAAAACTAACCTACTGAACAGGTACGTGGCACCTGCCTAAACATCTTTGAAGTGCTAGTTTATTTAACTCCCCACAATAAGCTTATGAATTAGGGACTATTTTTCTTTCTTTCTTTCAATCCTCCTGCCTATACCTCCCAAGTGCTGGGATTACAAGCCTGAGCCACCACGTCAGGCACTGTGGTATGTGGTAGTGATTGCTGGTGGGTGCGTCACCACGCCCGACATTATTGTATGTGCTTACCAGGGGTTGAACCGTCGGGCACTTGTGTTTGCAAGGCAGGCACCAGAACTACTGAGTGAAATCCCTGACCCTAGGCACCATTTCTTAAAACCACATCAGAAGCAAAAATTCTGAAGGGCAAGATCCATAATTCATCTGTTAAAGTTAATAGTTTTTATATGTAAAACTAAAAGATAAGTTACGGAGTCTAGGAGAAGACATTTGAATAATTATAATTGATATGAGATTTGTCCTTAGAATGCACAAAAATTACTGTAAGTCAGAGAAGACCATTTGAGTGAAACAAGGAGCAAGAGATATGAAGAATACACCAGCAAAACAAACCTAACATTCAGGGGCCTAGTTTATGAAGTGCGACTTCATTTCTTCCGCTGAGGGAAGTATATTGTAAAACCGTCATCAGATATAACTCCGCTTCTATCGTATTGAGAGAATTTTGACTCTGATAAAAGCTGGCAGCAGTATGGAGTGTGGTGAAAGTTGCTACTAGCCTCAATAATTTGAGAGACTCATTTGATCAAGTGTGACAGAGGGGAAGCTGTTTGAGCTTGCTGAGTTGGCAGTTTCACCTCTTTACATGGGGCCCCAGGCCCTCAGTCTTCTATCAACAGAAACATGTATGAGCTTCCCCAACAAAACTGAAAATAATGGATCATCAATAGGAGAAGAGAAAATGTTGCAACATAACATCACCTTCTGTATGTTAATATAGTGCTTTTGGGTTTCTGTACATTATAAAACCTCTCTGAAGGTCCTGAATATACATATGGGAAATGAGTGAGAAGATGAAAAAATTCAGACTTGTCAGATTCTGCATGTATAGGTGGTCTTTGAAACATTTTTCTCACTAGAAAGCAGAGATTCATGCATGAAGTCAAGAAGTATATGATTTTACCTTTGTCACAAAATGCCCTGTTCTCTTCAAGAGAGCTCTGAAAATCATGGGTCTTTAAGTACCTCATTAACTCTTGGAGGAGGTCAGGAGAAGGGAAATATTTCATTTGTTGCTGTCATTGGTTTTGAAGTCACCAGATTTTGTCCAGGGGCCACATCCAGATCGTGATACAACCTGTGACATCGCAGGCTCTGTCCTCTCATCACTTACAGGAGAGACTTGAACTTGATCTCAGTCAGGGTGAGACAAAGCTATCTTTAGTCTCTTTGGCCTATCCACAGAAACTAGACTGAGATTGGTATCTCTTTAAATTGTTCCTAAACTGTCCTATTTATTAGGCTGGTGAACTGTGCCTTCTTGGTTACTTCCTGCTCCACCTAGAATTTCTGCAACATCACTCCCTGCACTGGAGTAGTGAGCGTCAAGTCAGTTTCCTGACACCGGTCATTGGGAAATCTCTAGGGTTTCAGAACAGCAGAACAGGCACAGATGTTTTCCAGAAAAAGAAACAAATAAATGCAATAGTAAACAACATCCAATAAGCATATAAATATATTGCAGATGTCCCAAAAATGTAGGCTTTTATAACCATAGAATATCTGAGAGATGATCAGAAATAAATAAGACTACCATTTAAATTATTAATTTTGTTCTTAGATTTGAAGTTATAGACATGGCATTTTATTATTACATTTATTTTCTTACTATTCAATGCTACTTATTGGGTATTTACAGTGTGCTTCCTTAAGGAGTTTACAACTGTTTTAATTTCCTTGGAGCTAAGAAAATGGACTCAATGCAGTTAAATAACATACAAATGAGAAAGCCAAATGAGATTAGGTTAGGATTAAAGTCATATTATCTTCTCAATAGGTTTTATTAATTAATTGGCTGATTATGTTCTTATATGGCAAAGTGTGAGGTGAGATGAGCTCATGGCCCTGAAGGCAAAGATTTGAAATGCTAGTCCCCATAATGCTTCAATTTTCTTCAAAAGGGAAAGATCTATCCCTTCTCACAGAGTTCTTAAATGGATTAGTTCAGAAAATCACTGCCCATGTTATGAGACTTTGCTCAGGCATAGAGTTGAACAGTGGTCATCTGTAAAGAAGTCAGGAATGGACAGAGTGTAGGCTATTTACCCTGTACAGTTTCCCCTTCTCCTCTCTCTTGCCCACAAACCTGGGAGAGACACAGTGCCTTAACTGGCTTACAGAAAACAGATTGAAATTGTTAACATCTATTGAGTCTACTCTGGAGAACCTAGAAAAGAACCAGTTCTGAGCCCCATCAACTGATAGACTTGAACATTCTAATTCATGCTTGCCTTATTGATCCCTTTCATCACTTAGTTTCCTCAACCCTGAGGACTGTAATTCTCATATTGACAGGAACCTCATATCATAGTTTTCTTACCTCGTAGGGTTATAAGGTCTAGAGATAAGAGATACATGTGTTTCCTGTAGCATTTGGTATAAAATGCTCTATATTAACAGAGCACTGAAGCTGTCTAAGGGACTGGTCCCCAGAAGCATATCACTCAGAGCTTTATTTGGTCTGTTGTCTTTGAACCATGGAACCAGAAGTCAGGCTGTATATAGTGGCAGTTAACACATGGCCTTAGGTCCAGTGTAGAAATTGTGTTTAGCTTCCTAGTGCTTATGTAAGTTCAAAAGATTAAACTCTAAGCCTTGGTTTACTCACTTTTTATGGGAACATATGCTGGCACCTCCTTTATAGCACTGTTGTGAGTATTTTGTTTTTTTTTAAGGTTTTTTTGAGACAGGGTCTCGCTTCGTGGTTCAGGCTGGCCCTGAGCTCAGCCTCAAACTCACATCACAGCAATCCTCCTGCCTCTGCCTCCCAAGTGCTGGGGTTACAGGCGTGAGCCACCATGCCCGGCACTGTGGTATGTGGTACTGGTTGCTGCTGGGGTGAGTCTCCACACCCAGTATAGTATGTGATTACCGGGGATCGAATGCCGGTCCTTGCGCTTGCAAGACAGGCACTGGAACCACTGAGCTAAATCCCTGGCCCCGTTGTGAGTATTAATTGACATAATGTGGGTAAATATTTTTTTTTAACATAGAGCCATTTACTTTGTACAGGCTTAATAATTGCTTTGGTTTGAAAAATTGTTAGTTATTAATCTTTTTTTTTTTTTTGAGACAGGATCTCGCTTTTGTAGTTCAGGCTGGCCCTGACCTCTGCCTTGAACTCACAGCAATCCTCCTGTCTCTGCCTCCCCAGTGCTGGGATTATAGGTATCAGCCACCACACCTGGCACTATGGTGTGTGGTTCTGCCTGCTGGTGAGCATGAGTCTCAATACCCAGAATTGTTGTATGGGGTTACTGGGGAAGCTGGGCCCTTGCATTTGCAAGGCAGGCGCTGGAACCACTGAGCTAAATCCCTGGCCTCCTAATTGATATTTTTCATTAAAGTCATCTGGCTAGGAGAGGTTTGCATTGTTGGGCCTGTTTAAACCAAATTATCTTCAAAGCTCATGCTTTTGAATAGCATGCTTCCTGTGTTCGAATATTTCTGGTAACCTGGCTGCCAGTGAATTCTGTACTATTAGAAATATTTCCAGCATATATAAGATGGTGATTTTGTAGGATCATAGGAAACAATGGATTTTACAGTCCTTTGAATTCCTGAGACCTTATGATTCTCTGGATAGCTCAGGCAGTCCGTAAATTGAAACATCATGTTTTAAGCATTTTTTTGTAAGTTATTTGGAACTTGAAATTTATTTTTTCCAACACATCCTCCTATACAGAATATAAGAAACAATTTATAAAAAGAGAGAAGAGCAGATGCATATCTTCCTTCTCTTAACTTTCATGCCTGTTAAAGTAGATTTACAAGAAAATGTATCATATTAATTCAGGCTAATATGATTGAGAACCTATTGTATTCCCCAAATATTCATATCCATTCATCTTTCTTTCTGAGCATATAATAGTCAATATACAGTATGAGTCATTACATTTAGAGAAGGTAATGATGTTGGGGAGGGAATAGTTGAACAGATATGAGGCATACCTGAAGTTAGTGAATTTTTAAAAGAGGGAAGATTGGAGGCCATATATATATATATATATATATATATATATATATATACATGAAAGAAGACAAGCCTTCTTTTTTTCTTTCTTTGCCCTCCCTTCCTTTCTCCTTCCCTCCCTTTTCTTTCTTTCTTCTTTTTTGAGAGTGGGTCTTACTATGCAGTTCAGGCTGACCTTGACCTCACTATGTAGCCCAGACTGGCCTCGACTTTGTGGCAGTGAACCTACTGCCTCATCCTCTGTGTGCTGGGATTACAGGTGTGTACCCGCATGCCTGACTGGAAACAATATATTTTAAGCCACCTGTCACCACTGTCAAAGTGTGAAACATCAGAGGCTAAGGCTGTGATCCTTATAGTGAAAGTGGACAAATAAAATTTAACCTTTGAAATGCTGATCAAACAGACAATTGTAGGAAATGATGGAAAGGAAGGAGTTCCAGATTTAGTAAAGGTATAAGTTCAGACAAGGGATGAATACTGTTAGGTTTGGGGAAAATAGGAATGATAAAGTCATCCATGGGCATGCTCCACATATCGGTATGACAGTGCATCCAAATGGAGTTATCCTATGGTGAACAGAAAAAAGGAACTGGCAGAAATAGGTCAAGACTCAAAGAATGGATTTGAGTAAAACAGAGATAATAAGATCACTTAGGTGAGCATATTAGCTAGCATTATACTACTGTGATAAAATACCTGAGTATACTCCTTAAATCAATATTTAAAGATGAAAGACTTTTTTGCCTCCTGGTTTCAGAATTTCTGTCCACGTGTTCAGTTGATTCCATCATTTCTGGGTCCTAGTGAGGCAGAATATCACAGCAGGCTGGGGTCCCTTGACCCTCTTGGCACAACTGTGATGATCCCACTTACTCCCACTCAGCCTCCCCTCTGCAGTATTCCTGCGTCCTACAACACTGCCATGAGCTGGTGACAATGTCTTTAACATATGGGCCTTTGGGGAGCACTTATCTAAGCCACAACAGTGATATTTCTTGATAACAAGAAATATTGGATCTGACTAAAGAATTAATGTAAGAAACCAATGTCTAAAGAGGAATTAAATAAAACCATGAATCTATGGAGAGTGTCACAAAGCTTAAAAATAGATGAGTCAGAGATGTCAAGTTCTGTGCAGGGAGGAAGGCAGAGGAATCTAAAAAGGAAATTGACAAGTAACAACTAAAATTCAGTGGAAATTTGGTAATAAAACACATCGGAGAACAATCCATACTTAAAGCCTCCAATAAATAAAATAGTATCAAAAAAGGGTAAAGATATGAAAATTTCATTTCACATAGAACTTTTTTATTATTGACTATGTCATGGGAGAACTGGTAGATTTGTGATGTTCCAGAGGGAGACATTATGTTGCCTATTTAAATTTGCCTTATCTCTAGATTCATCTTCGCTCTTCCATCTTTGAGATCACCCTGACTATGCCAGTCCCCTGCTTGTTGTTCCTTGTTGCTAGAAACTTTTAGTGCAACAGACAAGATGCTCTGCATTGTGGGTCTAAACACTCTTATTTCACTTGTTGCCACTCAAGGCCCGGGGGAGTTCACATTCTTCCCAGGCTGGATCTTTGTACACATAGGTGTATACAAAGTCTTTGCCTGGACAACCCTTCCCATGGAAAATTCTCATCATCCGTCAACGCTTGGTTTACTTTACCTCTTTTTTGAGTCTTTCTTGCCTTCTCCCACCCAGTTCAAGTCTCCTTCTTTGTGTCTTTCACTGCAAGTTGTTGGCTCACATCTTCATCTTAGCATACGGAATTTTAATTCATCTGTTTTTATAGCCGTGTTATCCATCTGTTAGACTGCGTGATCTCTGAACATAAGGACTGTGTTTTTGTTTTAAGCCCATGGCTGATATAAAAACTGAAAACATCAGGAAAGAATGAATATGAGTAAAAGAGAATATATATTAAAGTATGAAAGGTAGAAGTGAAGGAGTGCTGCATTAATACAGTTTCACCTCTGCTCTCTCTTTACAAAACTATTATTATAAACATAATACATGTGACACATGAACTGTGAATTCTGTGTGCATTCTGCAACAGCCATTATGTATTAGAAAATGGCTTTGTAGTCCAGCAATCTCAGCTTCAGATACACTCATCTCTTAAAAGCAATATGAGTTTGAGTAAGTTAATCCTTCAAAGCCTAGCTTCCAAATGGTCAAATGAAGATAACATGAATTTACTCAGTGGCATGTTGTGAGGCTTAAGTAAACAAAATGGAGATTAAATGGAGTCACTAGCACTTAGTTATCACCAGTGTTACTGTTACTTCTAACTCCTTTTTGATCCAGATCTCTTAGTGTCTGTTTGTTCACACATTTGGCTTCTTTGAAACTTTATCCTTTATGAAAGTATTTTTGTCCACTTTTAAGATATATTTTGAAGTTAGGAAACAAACTGCAATCTATCTTTATGTAGCAGTGCTACCTCTGTCTAAATCATGCTATCTGATTAATACTAATCCTGGCATCAGGTAAATTCAACAAACATCTAGAATTAAACATAGTGCTTGATTTATTAGGTTCACAATTAAATCTGGATTGTTTATAAGGCTCCAAATAACTTCCTTCAAGAGGAAGCCCTAGATCTGGGGCTTGCTAACCTGGATCTAAGGGCACCCTTTTTGTCTTATCTTCAGGATTTCATTGTCCTGAATGGTTTAGATCATCTTCCCTCCTCTTTTCTTTTTGCAGAATTCTTGTGGTTAATAAAAACATGTGCTTAAAACATTTTTTTTTTTTTTGCATAGATAAAGGAAAGGATTCCACATCAGATTTAGATCAAGGGATAGATTTTCAAGAGAGAAAGATGAATCTGCCCTCTGGGAGCAGCGGAATGTAGCATGTTCCGTCTCTGAGTGGCTGAGCTGACAGCGTGAAGAAACCCTTCCACACCCACACCCATGCAGAGGTACAAACAGTGGTCACCCTGCGCTTCACACACTGCCTCTTCCCTCAGTCTCCAATTTGTAGCTGTTGTTTTCCATAGCTTGAAATAAATTGCTCTCTTTTACCCAGTGGTGAAAAGCTTATATAAATATTAAAACTTCAACTATTCCCTTGAGTTCTCTGCTGGCTGCCGGCAGTATTGGGTTTGTTTGGATATTGATATGCGTTCTCTGTGTAGATCTTTTAGGCCACTTGGGAGAGTCCAGTGGAGGTAAATTCACTTGTTTTAAAAATGTATCAGACAAACCATTATAACATTCTCTTTATGAAAACTTAAATAATAATCACCTTGTTTGAAAAGGCTCAGGATTCAAAGAATCTCTTATTTTTTCAGCATATACAATTCTTATAATAAATATCTATATATTTGAGAAAGTCTTGGCTGGGAGATGACAGCAGTCACTGAAAGGAAAATATGAATGTGAAGACTTGACTAGAAGTAAGACATTTAACTTTGAATCATGATATTCTAATGAAAAATTCTTTTTATCTTGAGAAGTATTTTATTACTAGATGGAGATAGTGAGCATTACTTGAATGAAATGAAAATGTAAAGTGCAAAATCTAGACTTATCAAAATTAAAAAAGGAGACTACTTAAAGATGAGAATCAATGCTTTGTGTATAGAACACACATTAAATACATGTGTAGACTGGACTAATTAGATTCCTCGTTAAATGTAACACTTCATTAGTATGTTTATTTTCTCTCAATGTAAAAATTTATATGATTGAATGTAGTTATTTATATATTAGTTCTTTAGAGAATATATCAATTTTGTTTTTGTTTTTACTTTTTCTTTCCCTCTTTATCTATTTAATGTCTTCCATGTAATGATAATGTTTTGGCACTTTTATAAATAATGAAAGAGTGAATTTGTCTAATATATTTCTCATGGAGTCTGCAGATCTGAGATGAATTGTTACTCTGTATAAGATAATAGAATAGAATATCATGAATTAAATACATGAAGTCCCTCTGCTAGTATTTTTAGATGAGTAAGGAATTTTATTTGCTAGCAATAATCTATCTGGCTTAGCTAGTGTTTGTAAAGTCTCTTTTATCACGTAAGTTATCAATTGACTAGCAGTAGTTTGGTATTTCAACATTTAATTTTCTAAAATTCTTCATATATTAGAAATTATGACTGTGCTGAACTGTCTGTAAGGATCTAATGTTTTGCTTCTCAGTTTTCTATTTTAACAGAGAAAAAGAAAAAATGACAAGTCTCATTGATGAATTAGCTCCTATTTCTTTAAGACCCAATAGAGAAAATAATGAAATCAAATATGCTTTTCTGTCTAAGCCCAACTTTAAACTATAGAAGAAACAACAGAGGTACAGGATATGAATGAATCTATTTTTTTTTTTTTTGGCTGAAGCTAAAATGCTAGTCTTTTCCAATATAGAATTTTAATTCATAAATTATAGTGTAAGTAAACAAAAATAGCTAAGGTTGTTTTTTGAGGTCAGTGATTGTAGTTGTTGGTCCTTTTGTACTTTACACATTTTTTTAAAAGTTCAGAAGTATTTTTTTATTTTGAAGAATAATTTAGATTATAAATATCTTTCCTAACCTGAAATTGTGCCTGAGACCTGAACGTTTTGCTCCATGACTTCACGTTCAAATTGTGGTATTGTTATTATTATAAACTGTTCAACACCACATTTGGAGCTCAGTTAATACCATTTTCTACCTGATATCTCTTCTCTAGCAGACTCTGCAAAAGAATATATAGTGATAGAAATAGGAGGAATGATATGTCCAAATGTTGGTTTTTAAATATTGGCCTAAGTGATTGCTCTTATCACTGTTTATACACATAAATTTCTCTCACATCTGAGAGCAAAGAAAATTCAAGAAATATATTTAGTCATGAATAGTTACTTGAAAAGAGGCCCCTCCTGAGAAAGAGGTTGTGTTACATTTTGTAGAGTGTGAATATACATCCTTTTTGGTTTGTTCCAGGTTTGAAGAGGAAATGACTGCCACGTGGTTGCATCTCTTTGAAGGCTGTGGAATCCCGTATGGCCCAATCAACAACATGAAGGGTGTATTTGCGGAACCCCAGGTTTGATGTTTGAAGTTTTTGGTTGCTTCTCTTTCCGATTCAGATTGATTCAAACATGCATTAGCCATTGATCTTAAGTTTAAAGCCACATGACAAGACTTCATTGACATGTTCCAATTGTGAATCTGAAATGAATCAGAATTTGAAGTCTATAAGATAATTTTCTTTGTCTGTGTGACCTAATATGGTCTCTCATCAGCCATTACAGAAATATAGACAATTGAGAGGCTGGAGCCAGGGTCTCAGAGAATTTTTTGTTGAAAGAAATATGAGAAATTTCAGTTATAGCTTATCTCTGATCGTGTGGCTATTTAAAAATGTACAGAGCAAGGCTGGTTTAGTTCTGCAAATTGGAAGTTTTCAATTGCTTTGATTAAAGTCTGTCATTTGTGAGGCATAAATTGCAGGTGAATAGAGATTTGTTCAGTTGCTTCAGATCCTCCTTTGTGGGAGCCAGGAAGAGAAAATAACTTGGAAAAAATAATTTCTTCAACAATATTGTCCATATGATTGTTTTTAGATGAAGTCAAAATAATAAGTTCTATTTTTAAATCAACCAACATAATGATAAAGAATTTACCATATCTTAGATTCACATATTAACTCCCAAATATAAAGGAAATTTGCTTTTCTGTGTAGGTTTTATTAAAATTATTCACAAAATTGTCAATTTCCATAATTTTAAAATTATAGGATATTTTCTTGGGTTCTTTATACATATATAAAATGGAAGGTTTTTATTTGAGATAAATTATTAAAAACAGAACATAGGGCTGGGGATTTAGCTCAGTGGTTTTGGCACCTGTCTTGCAAGCGCAAGGACCTGGGTTGGATCCCCTGTTAACCACATACGATACGGAGCGTGGAGACTCACGCCCAGCAACAATCAATACCACATACCACAGTGTCGGGCGTGATGGCTCAGGCCTGTAATCCCAGCCCTCAGGAGGCAGAGGCAGGAGGATTGCTGTGATGTGAGTTTGAGGTTGAGCACAGAGCCAGCCTGAACTACAAAGTGAGACCCTGTCTCAAAATAAATAAATAAATAAATAAATTAAATTAAATTAAAACAGAACATAGCTTTCTGAGGGGGAGAATTTTGGGAAACCAGTTACTGTAATTTTGGTACCTTTGTCTTATATCAGTATCTGTTTTAAAAGGAAATCAGAGTGTATTTAATTCAGTAATTATAATATTTACTGAAGGAAAAAAAGGTGAATGAATTCATGAATTCTGCTCTGTGCTCTTTTTCTCCCAAGACGGTGAGTTATATTCATAGTAAAACAGTGGTGAGTGTGGATATGGGACAGTAAGGCCCACCTGGTGTGTATCGTGTGAGCTCAAGAGGGATCACAAGCTCGTTGGATTAGAGCTTGGTGACTTCATGTGATGAGGTGGTTGTGTGCTCAACCCAGATATAGACCAAAGGCTGGCTTTCCCACACTGGAACTTTGAATGAGAATGAGCTGCTGCTTAAAGCTTCTGTAACATTGATGCGTCGGGTTTTACATTTATCTCAACCTGAGGGCACACTTTCATGGAGATACTTCTTGCGAGTTTTTCTATCAGCATTTCTGTTACTACATCCATGTTAGATTATACATAAAGTCACCAAAGCAAATTACTATTCTTTAATGTAAGTAGATATGTTCTAATAGTATCTGTTTTTTAAGGCTCTGATAAAGAATGACCTAAAGTTTCACCTGCTACCTTAAAATTGTTCATATCATGGCCTGGTCAAAGCAGATGTAGGCTAATTAGGATTTTCGTATTTAATTTTCCCTTATAGTTTAGTTTAATTACTACAAGGGAACTTAATTATTATCCTGGTATTTCAACTTTTCTGGACTTATAAAGAAGTTTTCTATTTTTTATTTCAGACTTAATCTACTTACTAAATATATAAGTCTAATGGTCTCTAAATTAGAAGACTAACTTTTCATACTACCCTCAAACTTTCTACAGAATTCCCTCTTACACACCAAGAAGTGAATTTTAATTGTTATAATTTTAATATCAAAATTATCTAATTGCACTGTGATTGGTATTGGCAAGTATAACCTTGTAGCAAGAGGAATGTTGTTCTTTCATATATAATTTAATTTTTCTTTGGAATTTAAATACTAAAATACATACAAACAATTTATTTGAAGTTTTAGAAGGACTGGAATAATGTACTACTATTACATTAAAAAAAAACAAAGATAGTTTGGGAATTTTAAATATTCCAATTGTGTTCCATACAAGAGGCAAGGGGACCATTTTTTCCTCTTACTTGGAACTGCTTATAACTTTTTAGGAAGAATTCCATAAAATTTTGAATTGTAAAAGGAATGTGTAGTGCGGAAAAATCAGAAAAAGTATGAAAGTAACCTGAAGATGGCATCTAAAAATGACTATGGAGAAAATTCTTTCATTTCTTTAAGAATCTGTTATTGTATTTATTATATTCCAGATGCTAGGGATTTGATACAAATTTAGTCTTTTTCACAGCTCTGAAAAGCAAATTAAAAATTTATTTAAATAGCAGAATAATGATAAGTATTATGTATGTGTGAATCAGTAAATAAATAAGTTGTTTTCTTGTGGAAAGTATGTTTTCCAAATAATGAAGTGGCTACTTTACTCCAACTGAGGTTGACAAACTATTAAGACTGGTTGAATTGTTCTTGGTGAGCTTGTGGGACTGGGCATGACATAATGGTTAAGACCACACTGTCCAAATTATTGGACAGTTTTATAAACTTTCTAGGCTATTATTTCCTTAACTGTAAAATGATGACCTAGGATCATATCTCTATACTGTTGAGAGAACAAAGTGAGATGTTGATCAAGGGAATAGCACGGAGCTTGGTAGATGGTAGAGGTTCATTGTGTAGATCTCATTATGATGGTGGCCCGTAGGGTTGTATTCTTGATAAAGACACCTTCATTACTCACCTTCCTAGTGAGCAGAAGCACACCCAGGATAGCCACCAGGATGGGGGTCACTTACATATCCACCACATACTCCTATCCTGTTAAGAAGCTTCCCTCCTCTGTTCCGGAAGGTCTCAACTTTTCATCCTTTCCGATTCCTGACAAACCTAGTGTTTTTCCTTTTCCACAGAAGTTTTTAGAAGTCTGGTTTCCGTTTGAGGTGGCCAATCTTGCTTTCCCCTGATGAGCTGCTGAGTTTCTTGGCCCTGGGTACAAGGAACCGGCCACTTGTGCTCAGATGTGGGAACACGGGGCTGGCGTGGCGGCCGGCTCTCCGTGTGCGCTCTGCCAGCACAGCTGCTCATTCAACTGAAAATTACTTTGGGTGAAATACAAGGCCTGGAACATGGTGCAAGAAGGAAGGCTTTGATGAAGTGCAAAGGGGTATGTTCAGCCGGGGGAGAGAAAGAGGACTGAGACCCTCAAGAACTACAAAGTGTTTTGTGTGCCTACTTATTAACTAGATCATTTACCTTTCTTTTGTGTCTTGAAAATATTGGTAGGCAGCAAAAATATATTTAATGGTAGAAATTATTGCCAACCTAACCTAGCAATTTCCGCATAGACTTCTTTTCCAAGAAAACTTGATTTTTTAACTGAACTAAAACATGAAACTTTTTCTGGACAGATGAATGATTGTCTATCTTTTATGCTCTGATTAAATGCTACAGGTTTTTATATCTTTAACCTCATCCTGCAATCATCCATTGTTAAGCCAATCAAGAATACTACAGGGGCTTTGCTCTGCATTTACTGATAGCTCTGAGAAGTTTTGATTCCAAATGGTAAGGTAGTTATGGTAGTTTTATTGTTTTTCCTCCTTCAGTGACAGATTATCTGTGGAAAGCTCTGTGCATTTTACAGTATAATATAGATTATCTGCATATAGATTTTAATAGCCAGTCATTTTTCAAAATGCTTTCTTAAAATATCTTCTTTTAATCAGGCCAAGATTGTTCAGTACATTAAAAGAATTCTTAAAAAGTTCTAAAAATTTACTAGATGACCTCAGTATGGTACTGTTTAACATACCCTCGGGAACATGTGCATGAAATATATTGTAATTTAAGAGTCTCCAACCCAAACAAACTTAACATAAAGTAGAGCTTTTAACTGAAACTTCAAATTCCTATAAATATGGGTACGGATGTCACCACTGAGAGGATTTGAAAGCGTTGCTATCTACCCTGAGTATCAAAAGGGTATGTGCATCAGTCTGCTTTTAAGATTGTGCTTCTTCTGACTGGATATTTGCTTATTCTACTGTATCATTATCTACAACTGAACTGCTTAGTTAAAAATATGAATGATTGGAGTTTTTGATTAGTATTTTTTTGCCCTTGATGTCATGACCTGAGAGTGGGGAAGAAGGGCAAAGAATGTCACAAAACTGGTGTTATTTAACAAAATCTTCCCATTTGTACCACACAAGTTGAATAATCAGGTGTAAGACATCACCCTGAAGCATCACTTCTGAGAACTTTGGGGAGGGAAAATCAGAATTATTGAAATATCACAGCTGGCCCCGATTTTCACTGGTGCCAAACACCTGCAGGCCCTAAACGGACACCAAAACAAAACCCCACCCTGTGGCAGCCCGCCACCCCCTGACAACCCTTCCTTAACTTTGCATCACCATCAAAATTAACTTAACATTTTCTACAGAAACCTTATTCTTCCTGTCCCAGGAGGCCATTACAACTCCTTTTGCAAATATTTCTTATGGGATAAATATGTCATAGAAAGAGAGCGAAGTATTGAAATATTTGATGGCTGCAAATTATCTGTTGTTCTCATCTCATTACTTGTGGAAGCCTGTGAAGTTGGAAGTTTTATTCATCTCTGGGCCTAGCTCATATTCTCTAAATGATTTTATTTTAGCATATTTTGGCAAAATATGTGAGCATCTTGGAAAAAAAGTTTTCAGTAGTCATATGTCAAAAATACCCTAAAATTCAGAGCTGCCAGTAAACGTGAAAAGCACTCCCAAACAGAGGTGTTTTTAAAACCTTTTTTATGACACACACATACACACAACTGACACATTTTAAAGATCACCTTTGGATGGCATCAGTTAATATTTGGTGAAATGCAGTTGCATAGCACTCTGGGGGTTATGCAAGTCAAGCAAAATTATATCCTTATCTCTAATACTGCTGGGGAATACGTATGTGTAGTGATCCTTGTAACTGGAAAACTTGATGATAAAGGTGTGAGGTAAGTTTTCCTGAAAATAATCCCTAGGGGACAAAGGGGATATAAAAATACACTTTATGCTTATTTTCTGAATGTACAAGTTGCATTTAAATGATGGATAAATTTAGACATTGCCTGTATATATTTGTTTTATGATATCTATGTACAATATTTACAGTCTTAAAGAAATTTTAAAAGCATTTCATAGTTAGATTAAATGAAATAAAATTAAGAATATTTCAATTAAAATATGTAGAAAAAGTAAATAATATGTAAGCTTATTCACAAACAAAAGTCCTCATGTAAAAAAGTTGTGTGCTATTTTCAAGAGGAATCACACTGAAATTTTGAACATAATGTAAGGACTAAGAAGAGTATTACTAACACCTGACATGGTGATACATGCCTGTTATGTGTGCAGTCTGGGAGGCTGAGGCAGAAGTATCACAAGTTTGAGCAGAGCCAGAGCAATTCAGGGTGACCCTATTTCATACTAAAGAATAAAGGAAGTCTTCGAGGCAGTTCGGTGTGAAGACTCTGAGTTCAATTCCCAGTATCACAAGAAAAAAAAAATAGCACTACTGATATTTTCTGTTTTTTTTAAAAAGTCTGTTTATCTTCAACATTTGAATTCATTTTGAAGAGACATTGTTTTGACCTACCACACCATATAAAAATTATTTAGATATCATACTTATGTTTAGATATCCAACTGAAATACCTTAGACATGGCCTGAGTGATTGTTCTAAGAAGAAGTGAAAGAGTTGATTTGGGGAGAAGGGAGAGTGTCATCCCGTGTTCACTCATGTAGCCATGGCTCCTCAGGCAGGACGTAGTAAAGACACCCTGCTTGAGCGCTGGTCTTGTGTTTGGTGTGGGGTGGGACAATGAAAGACAGTGCATCAAGAAAATACAGTATCAAACCCTCAGGAGGTTGCAGTCTAGCCGAGGTAGACAGCACTGGTGTCATAGAATTAAATAGAACTGCTGTAATAGTTTTAATAGCAGCAAACCATCAACATAAAGCATTATGAAGTTTAAATGCTGAAGAGATGCAAAATGTCTAGGTTTTGAAACCTGTCCAAGAACTCTTTATCTTTCCAAATGTTCCTTGTAATCAGTTTACCACATTATTACTCCCTCTCAATGATGAGGAAGAAGATAATGGACTATTTCATGCTTTCCTGTTTATTAATCTTGACATTACTTGTGATCTGAGAGCATAAGTTTTTTTGTTGTCACATAAAATTAATGTCTCACTTTGTCTTCCTCTGTCCTTCGCTCTGTCACCGTGACTTTCCTGGGTGTGCCTTAGGCATGCATGAATATTCCTCATCATCCTCCACAAATGTACATATTCTGAACCTTTATGAAATACTCCACAGTGGATGAACTATCATCATTGACCTCTAACAATGTTAAATTAAAACATAGAATAATAAATTAACTCTAATAATACATTTTACTTAATGTAGTGTGTTCAAAATATATTTTAAAATGCCATTGATACAATAAAAGAATATTCATGAGATATTTGAAAATTTTGCATATCTCAAAAGTTAAAAAAACTTTGTCAAAAGCTATAAAAAAATTTAAAAACGTATAGACATAGTCATTTGTGGCTGAGGAGACTGAGTATTGTTACATCTGTGGTTTCCAGATCATTTACTGCTCTACTCTATTGCCATCAGCCCTGATGGGGATATTTTTCTGAATTTTTATAGAAAATAATTTTTTCAAGAATATCTGGAAAAATATGTGGAAAAGAATAGAAAATATTTTATATATAATATTATATATATGTGGGTGTGTCTAGTAAAAGGGAAGCATGCATTGTTATGTTGTAAAGTCTCATTATGCAACTATTTCAAGATGGAGAGATGAATTAATGGAACATAAAGGAAAACTTAAAAACATGTCACAGACTGGTATGTGGTAAAAACAGCATGACAAGATGAGAAAGGCTAATTATTTTCTATTGATAATGAAGGAAATTGACAATTATTTTTCTTTTAAAATTATGAGCATACTTTCAACCACAATAAATAATAAGTGTTTTAGAGTTTATTGTAGAAAATAAAACTTTTAAAATAACAAATATTAATAATAAGCAGTTAGATCTCAGGAAAAGTAGAAGCTTTGTAAATATAAAGATAATAAAATATGTTACAAGAATAATTAATCATCAGGCTATGAATTTAGCTCAGTGGTTCTGGCACCTGTCTTGTAAGTGCAAGGGCTCCAGTTCAGTCCCCGATAACCACATACAACAATTCTGGGCATGGTGGCTCACACCTGTAATCCCTGCACTCGGGAGGCAGAGGCCAGAGGATTGCTATGAGTTTGAAGCTCACCTCGCCTACATAGTGAGTCCAGGGCCAAACTGAACTACAAGCAAGACCCTGCCTCAAAAAAAAAAAAAAAAAAAGAAAGAAAAGAAAAGAGAAGAAAAACACAGAAAGAAAGTAAGAAAATTAATTATTGAATTTGACTAGAAAGGAACAATCTGTATAGTATAGTATAATTACCATCTCAAAGAGAAATAAGCCCTCTCACATTGACTGTAACATTACTCACTGAAGTCAAGGTATGAAAACAACCCAAATATCAGTGGACAAATAAGC
>PVIR01015079.1:0-39001 GCA_004026965.1 Petromus typicus | reverse complement strand
TAAAATTAGATAAAAGGAAAGTTTGTCAACTGGTGAAAATAAAGGACAATCAATAGAAAAAGTCTTTCTTGAAATAAAATATTTCATGATTATTTTCACCTGTGTTTATAATTATGACTGAATTCCTTGAGAAGCAATGCCAGGAAATACACAGACTAGACAATATTTTATAGAGATATTGTCTGTACCTTCATAGAAATGACTGGGCTACTGGATAAAAAGCATAATGTCAACAAAAGTGAAGTATTGTTGTGTAGATTTTAAGATAATTTTGGTATAATTTTTGTGTTTTATTTTCATAACCTTAGTGTTCAATTCAAAGCTTGGCAAACAGCAACAGCTGAGTATTTTTAAAGACATAACATTTGTTTCTGATTGTATTTTGAAGGAATTCAAAGAAATTTTCAAGGGAAAATGTAGTGAAAATGTTTCTCAGTAATACCACAATAAATCTTAAATCAAAATGAACTTAAGTCTGTCAGGCAAAATTTGCCCACTCTGAGGTGAGTCTGATAGTTTCTCCATTTCTCAAAGTACAACCACAAATGATTTAGCTTTCTTTGGCTTAGATAAAAAGGGCTCCAATGTTTTGGACTTCTTAGAATATTTTATGGTTTTCCCCTCGGGTGGTCATAATTCTTACAGATCACTTATTTCTAATGTTATAAGCCAGAAGCAAAATTGAAGTAGTAAAAAGTAATTTGTGAAAGTCAAGCCTGTTTCACAGAGGCCGAGGGTTAATGTGAGCCATTAAGAACAAGCATGTTAATATATTCACTTGCATTTTTCCATGTATTTTATGATTTCTTTTTTTTCCACTCTGACATTCTAGGTTATCTTAAAATCCTTCCCTATGTTATATGAGTTGATGATAACTTGATCATTTTTTTTCTTACCATATATATTATATATGTACATATATATGTATATATATTATGTACATTATACACATTATACATTATATATGTATAATATACATATATACATTATATATTATATATGTACAATATATATGTATATATATTATATACAGATATATCTATATCTATATCTATACCAAGATTATCTGTTATTTTCAGTTAATTTTTCTAGAAGGTTTTATGAAGGTACTACTGTTACTAATTATGGAATATAAGAAAATATTTGCATATTTGCAAAAGTTTCATATTTTCATTTTTATTGTTTTCAAAATATTTCTATTATTCTTTCAGATAATGTGTACTAAAAAAGTGATTTATAAGTACTAAGCACACTAAACAAACAAATATATATATATATATATTTCATCAAATATATAGCTTTGTCAATATATAGCTTTCATCAAATTCATGATCACAACAGTTTGTATTCCTAGCTAAGGCTTCTGTTCCAATTCTCATTTTGTTTCCCTTAAGGTGTTCTAGTTCTGACGCTAAAGAACTCTCATAAATATTATTTTATCCTCTTTGCTTCAAGCCCTAATAGGAGTTAAAACATAGTCAGATGTTTCATCTTCTTTGCCTTGTCCATTCATCAATAGCTTTCTGCTCCACAGAGTGAATTGCACCTGTACCGCTCCATTTCCACAAGGGCACAAATGTGAATTTCTTTGAGCAAACAATGCCCTGAGCCCATGAAACTGTTCTTCCATATAATAGATACACAGGGGATATGTGTTCAAAATAGCAAATTTGTTAGTGTTCTCTTGACTTAAGCTAGGGCTGTATAAAAATTATTCCCCGGTGGAGATATCCCTATGTCTCTTTAGCTCAGAATCCGTTTATTCATTTAACAAATGGTTTGATGACTAACACTATGCAAGTGTTTCGCAGCTGATCAAGAACCTTCTTCCTATGGGAAGTATGATAAAAGGGGTTTGTTCTAAGATGATTTCAAGCTAGATGTGCCCCTATTCCATGCACCTCATCTTTTATTCAGATCTGGCGTAAAGGGCTGGATGTAGATATTGAAGTCCATCAGAAGTCCGATCTCTGTATTATAGATAGAGAAGTTCAGATATCTGTCTAAGGCATGATTTATGCAAGCTTTTTCCATTCAAATCATTAAATATAAGTGGGTAAATACAGGTTTTAACTGTTCACTTTCCCAAATGAGCACACTAATTGTATTGCAAAGGAATCCCCTCTCTTTTCATTTTCGGTCTTAATTCCTTAATCCCTTAATCTGCCTCCAAAAAGTATGTCTTTGCAGAAACTTTTTCTTCTGTAGTAACTGTTATTTCTTCTATATCAGCATCTTCTATTTCCATTCAATGTATCACACGCTCACAGTTTTAATAGCCTTCTTGATCAAATGGTGAACTAACATGGGCTTCCTTTCTTATCCCAAACTACCATGTGTCTTTGTCCCGGTGTGCTATTTCTTTTAATTAGTTTAAAACATTGCTACCCAGATGTTATCTAAATCATCACTCTGATCTTTCTCTTAATTAAAAATGTAAGACAAAAAAGGTATTTTCCTGATAAACTGACTCACTTATAAAATAGCATCAATATTCCAACAGGTTTTTTTTTTTTAAATTTCCCAAGATGGTTTCACTAAAATCCATATCCATCTGCAGTATCTGTCCTGAGCTGAGATTTTCTGTGTTAATTGTCAATCCTACTTCAGTTTGGACTCTTCATTTTGTTGTTTTTGGAGTCTGTGTGTTGTTTCTTTTATCTTTTCTTTATTTTTGGTACCAGTAATCAAACCATGACCTTGTGTTTGCCAGGCTAGTGTGGCACCACTAAGCTACATTTCCAACCTTATTACATCCCATTGTTAATCTAAGATTCTGTTATAAAATAAAATTGTAAAAAAAACAATTAAAATGTCTAAGTTTTTCAGTAAATTGAATGTAAATATTAATTTGATATTTTAAAGTAAATTAGTGCTTTTCATTCTTGCAGATCCTCCTAGTGTGGCTATGACTCTGTGATTCTCTGCCTTGGTTGGGAATCATAAGATTTCTACACATAGATCTCCAGGTCTTTCTATGAGTCCTACTGACAGTGTACGTGGAGTGTCTCCACGTCACGTGGAGTGTCTACTGTCTTCTCAGTCACGTGTTTCAGAGCATCTTCTGTTAGCTGATCTAGATCTGTTCAAGATCCATGCCCTGACTGTACTGACCTTGACACCTATCCCCCACTGAGTTCCCAAGTGTGCCTGTGATTGGATTAGGCAAAGGCGATACATCCAGCGAGAGCTGCACAGGGAGAAGAACATGGAATATTTTCTCCCTCAGCTCTTTTCTTGGTCCGTGGTCATGGAGGTGCCACAGGGATGAGCATCTTTTGGAGAGGAGTGAAGCTGCTCCACACGCAGGCCTCACCGCGGTCTTAGCAGCTTTCTCCTCTTCACTACTGCTTCGCTGTCGCTAGACCCACCTGTCCTCATGGTCCTCCTCTAGTAGCGCTCAAGTTTTCTAAACATCTCTTCGTTTACTGCTGTTTTACTACATTTTGTGAGTTTACATCTCCTTTTGGCCTGTGACTGCCCAATACACGTGAGTTCTTGCTTATCTGAGCTGAAAAAAAAAATACATTTGACACTCAGTCTCTCCTCTTCCAGTCCCTCTGGGCTGCACAACGCTGTGAGCTTCACCTCACATGAGACAAGTCAGAAAAAAGAAAAGTCTTGGACATCTACTGTGCATATTGTAAAGGTGGCTCGTTATGCGTAACATATATTTTCATATCGTTTAATTAGGCTAATGAATGTTCCATGAGGATACAATAACTTTTGGGGAATAGAAGTTCCTACTATCATCAACAGGAGGTACAGATTCTATGAAATGGAACGGAAAACGCCGACTTTATAAAATGTCACTTATGCTGGTTAGGCCTGGTTATACAATAAGACAGATCCTAATCAGTTGGGGAGAGAGTTTAGCTGAGCTTACCTGAGGTATAGAACAGCAAGACATCCCTGGAGTGTCCAGACACTTCCATTTCAATTAGTAGTTGTTCTCTGTTTTACATCAATAGTTCCTTGAAAAGAATCCTTGACTCTATTGTAGGATCAGTTGTTGAAGAAGCCAAGACAATGACTGGTATTATAAGGATTTAAAATCTGACAACTCTGATGCTTTTCACTCTAAATTGATGTTTTTATTGAATTATTTTTGATTGTCAAGCTATCAACCAAAATAAGTGATTAGGTAAAAACTAAATCATTATGTCTCCTAAAGGGGAGGCATAATTGGGTAATGAAAAGGGCACATAGAGCTTGAGCAGTGTGACTTTGAATGCCTGTACACCAGAGGTGAGTTACCTAAACCTTGTTTGTCTTTGATTCTCCATGAATGAATGAATTGTGTACAAACAATTTCTTAGCATATAGTGTTGCTGTGAAGAATTAAGCCTCTAATACCATAAGGCTGTCAGCTCAGGGACAGCAATACAAAAAAACTCAAAACATCTTAGCTATTAATAATAATAGTATCTTTATTACTGGCAATATTAAATCAAATAATTATAAAACAATTGTATAGAAAATAGATAGTTATGACCATGGAAATTCTTTTAGGAGTTTTTCAACTAATTCTAACTGTTGCAGTTCATGATTTTCCCTTTTATGTTTGAGCCACTCTGATTTTATTGAACATATATAAAATATACCAGCACACATAAATTAGTCTATAAATTATATACTGTATTTATTTTAAGTCTGTTTCAAGTACATTAATCTGAGTTGTTGCCAAATGTCATTTGCTTGAAATAGGGACTTTTTCTTATGCTTCCAATGCATACCTATATTTTCTCTTACATAACTTAATGGAAAGTTTAGGCAGAAATTTGCCTGGTAATTTCAGAGAAAGTGATTGAATAGGAAACTATTATGAATATATCTCTATTTTGTCAGTATCTCCAAGTCATTAATTTAGGCTTCCTTCTCAGGAAGTAGACTGCCAGATAAAAGATGTGTAAGTGAAAAGCAGAGAATTTCATTATTTTTTTCTCTCTGTTTGAAAGTCTCTCTTTCATTATATTATTTTGTATAAAACCAAAATTCAGAATGTGCTGACTGGCTTTAAAATAAAAATTGGTATCGATGCCAGACACTTTATGTCCAAGTCCAGATGCTCTGAGGTCAGAGGAGCCCTGTATAATTTATTGTTTTACATTATTACCATCTTTGCACACTTTCCAAAAGCAGAGTGGATCACTGTTCATATTATTATGCACCTGACCACATTTGAGAAAGAAAAACCCTATTTAAGCAAAACACTCTTCTAATAACAATATATCTAAAATTCCATTGATACTTTTCTAGGAGACTATCAATTCTTTTCCACTTTTTAAAGTGCAAACCACAAAGAATTATATAAGATGAACAGCCCCTGAGTCCTTCCTCAGAGTTTCTAACACTTGAGATACACAGAAGTAATTGATGGAGGGGGAAGAATCAGCTTCTGAGTTTCTTGTTACCTTGGTATATACTTTACTCAAACGTATTTATTACTCTTAAGGCCATTTACTCATCCCAGGGGCAGCTCCATGTACAAAAGAGAGCAGTGGGCCAATATCGGTTCCAGCCTTTGGAACGTCACTGTGCGTTGAAGAATGTTGCTGTGCATGATGGACTCAATGGTCAAATACCAAGATAAAATAATGTGTGGCTCCGAACTGGCTGTTGTGAATCTATTATAATTAAAGGTTTTGGCATCGCAAAAACCGGTGAAAGCAGAATATGAGGTTTATGTGAAGGGGAGACACACCGGAGTTGAAATTATGCAATGTGAGCAAGTAAAGGACATCATGTTAGGGACAACTTGGGCATAAACTTGGGATACAAACTTTTTATCACTCTTTTGGAATAATTACAATGCAGAAATTTAGCTTTATGATCTCATTAAAATTCTTGATAGCTTATACGATATCTACTCTTCCATCTTCATTCACTTTGTTAACTGAATTACAATTCACTGTTTAACTCAGGATTTAGAGAAGGGGGTGTTATTGGAAAACCTGGGTGTTTTTTTCCTCTTTTAATAAAAAAGGAGGGATTTGCTTTTCGTTTTATAACAATGCCAAATGGGGCCATTGATTTTTATTTCAAACTAAGTAACTAAAGTCTATTCTCTGATAAAAATGAAGAATTTCTTTTCAGCTGATAAGGCTCAGAGTATTTATCTTTGGATGATCACAGAAAGAGGCCAGCTTGTACTATCCATCTGCTTTTATGAGGCTTTGTTAACACAAATGGACAATGAGGCTGAAAGTGGCTTTTGACTTATCGGATCCTTATCAAATCTGGCACCTCTTCATGAAAGAAAATAAAAGTCAGTGGCAGTTAAATTGTATGAGCATTTCTAAAATAAAAACAGATGTGGGAAAAGGTATGCTTCTCCCCTTAGTCTTAGGAGCTCTATGAGTATGAATGTTGCTTGTGATTTCAAGGAATAAAGTCCACTTTATCTCCCTGGCCTTTCTGGCATGTGCTTAGTGCAGCATGTGAACAAGGAAAGAAACATAGGCATTAATCCCACAGCAATCCATTTTAAAAGCCTCCTAGACAATTATCTCAGCAGTGTAGTCATCTTCAGCCACTGGTGCTTGCAACACAGTTATTGCAGAGTGAGGTCAAATATACCTCAGGAAAAGAGCACTCTTTCTTCTCTGATTGTTTGTTCTAGCTTGTACATATGCCTTTATTATCTATCAAAAGACAGAATGCCTTGAACCATTTAGCTTTAGAGTGATGATATCAGTTTTATTTGGGAAGCAAAGTCTACTTTCTGATTTTCTTATTGTCGTGTCCACATTGCATTCTGTGGAATGTACACCTCAGTGGCTGTTTTCTCTGTAGTTCTAGAATCCCTGCCAAGCATAATCAACAGGAATTTTTCAGCACCTGCCTGGAAAGCTTATCTCAAGTGAAGTTTTTATGCCCAAAATGGCCAGAATCCACTATGTCGGATGAATGTGTCAGGCAGCCACTTTGTCTTCTCTTAATATAAACTGATTAGCAATACCTTCTCAAACATATAGCATACTCTGTCCACATGCAAGCATATCACATAGTAGAAGAGTTCCTCCTGTCTACATTTCTTTAGCTCTGCAATTTAATTGACATTTTACCTGCTGTAACTCTTAATCATATCACCTTGTTTCTTGACTCCCATTACCCTAGACTTTGTACTATGAATCTACCTTAATTCATCAATATCCTTTTAAATATTTTATCCAGAAGTTACCACTACACTATAGATGTGAGCAGATGAGTAAAGATCACAAAAATTGTGACTTAGGCAGTAATATTTATTATCATAACTAATGCAGGAATATTTCATAGCAGGCATATTGTACAATTTGTATTCAACTGCCATCTTTGAATTTATTTTCATTCTAACCTACTGGCCTAGATTTTTTGATAGATATGTAAAATTATTTAAATTTAGTCATGAACTAACAAGTTCAGTTACATTTCAACTTGTCTTTTGGGTGATATAGTTGCTCTTCACAAGTGCCTGACTGTCTTCTAGATTTTCAATTAAACTATCAGTTTCAATATGATAGAAAATCATCATCGATTTTTCCAGTAACACAGTGTACTCCAGCACTTCCTTAGCAATCATCACAGAAGAAACCCATGAACTTTGTGGCACTTCCTTTGTTATTCTTTAACCTCCTATAAAGATTTCAGACTTAAATGCTGCACTCCAAGTCAAGTCAGACTAAATGATAACTTCCTAGGAAAAAAAAAAAAAACCTTGTCCTCCAATCTAGAAACTGAAGAAATTTTAATATCCAACTACAAAGTAAGTTAAAGGAAGCTAGAATATTAATAAAAATGCTGTATTTTCAGAAATTGAGTTTTTATACCTAAAAGACTAGCAAGTCCATCAAAAAGAATCTTTAACAGAATCATCAGTTAATACTGAACATTGAGCTTGCTCGTGGTACAGTATATATAGAAGAGAACTTGCTATAAATTAAGATATAGTGCAGGGAACTCAAGATGGCAAGAATGGGTGGAGAAACTGAGGAATATTCACATGTCAACAAGTATTTTAACTGGCATATACCACATGTTCTAGACAAGTAGGTGAGTAGCTGTGTGGAATGAGTGTCTAATGAATGGGGCAGTCATGTGGTGGCATCGTCCAAGGAAACTCTGACAGGAATTACAGGCTCAATAGGGTTTTTAGGAAGAAAATTGAGGATACATTCAACACAGAAGACCTTCGAATTATCTTCACTGATTCCAGCTTGTTTCCTAGCCTAGATACTCTGTTCATATGATGAGTCATATTTTTCGGGAAAATTAAATTTAATTCCATGAAGACTTTTGTGATGTAGTTTCAGATAATGTGAATGAGTTTTAAGCACACATTGGGATTTTGTATCTGAAGTAAAGTTATCCTTTCTCCTTCCAAGCATGCTGTTTTCCTGGTAGCAATGTTTGGAATTCTCTCTGGGAACTTCCTTAAAATATTAGTTACCTTGTTTCAAATACAGTCACAAGACATGCAATATGACAGTTAACAAAATGGAACACATTAAATGCATGACACATGTCTAGCATTCTATGCAGTGGATATGAAGGAAAGTGAAGAACTGCTATGCTATTTGAGCACCTTGTGAATAGTGTTCTACGGGGACTACTTTAAAGAATAATGCTCACCAGAGTGAAAGATTTATAATCTACACATAAAAATGTTAATCCAATTAATTATAATCACACAGTGTGTCATGATTATGAGCCAGTTGAATAGAAAGGTGGATATTCATATTTTTATTTTTACTTTTTAAAATTTATTTATTTACTTATTTTTGAGACAGACTCACTTTGTGGTTCAGGCTGGCCTTGAGCTCAGCCTCAAACTCACATCACAGCAATCCTCCTGCCTCTGCCTCCCAAGTGCTGGGATTACAGGTGTGAGCCATCACACCCTGCACTATGGTATGTGGTACTGGTTGCTGCTGGGGTGAGTCTCTATGCCCAGTATTGTTATGTGGTTACTGGGGAATCAAATCCGGGCCCTTGCACTTGCAAGACAGGCGCTGGAACCACTGAGCTATATCCCCAGCCCAATATTCATATTTTTAAAAGTTTTATTTCTTTTCTAATGTAAAAGTTATTTCTCTCACTTAATAGCTTAGTGATTTATCAACTTCTTATCACAAAGGCAATAACAATCCAAAGACATGGAATAATATCAATTTAGCTGAAATATTTAAATGCTAAAGGTTTGAAAACCAGAAAAAAGTTTCTTGATCCCCTTCATACAAACACACAGAAGCACACAAACAGCAGGTACTACTCCAAAAAATAGTGCTGAAACAGAATTTGATGAGGGACAGACAGGAAATTGAGAAATCATAGAGTTCGCTTGATTAAACATCCTTTACTTTGGAGCTTTATTCTAAGTTCAGTAATTATCATGTTTATCTCTGTCAACAGAGCAGCAAAGAAAGAAATTCGGAAGAGCAGTGGAATCTCACCATCCCGAAGGAGCACGTGGACTGGATGGATATGCACAGATTTTTTGCACAGGTGTTTTCCCTCAGCCTCAATACTCACACTTTTTGACCGTCTCCAACTTGAAAGCAAACACTCTAACTTCTGAACTTTAAGGTACTAATGAGGTTTGTTATCTTTGGCAATGTTCTTACTATAGTGACATAATGTTCAACTCTTGAATTTGCATGCCTTTTAGTTAAGAGCAAAGTGACAGTGTGAAAGACAGGCTATCTGTGCCAGAAGAACAAGAATATAAAAGTGTTCAAAAACAAATTTTTCACTGGTTCAGGAAGAGGGAGTAGTTCTGACCTGCCCAAATCAGTGTGAGGCTCATGGAATAGAATTATATCCTTTGTAATGCAAAGTGTTAAGCAAAGAAATCTTTTTGCTTCTTCTCAAATATTCTGGACAAAGTCCCTGGGAGAACACAACTGTATATTGGTTAGCCATATTTTATATTAATTACAGAATCACAAATGTAGTGTACTTCATAAAAAGTGGGAGACATCTACCTGGCTGGAAGCCTCTCAGAAAAGTGCTCTCTCCCTCTGGAATACTTTTCAGGCTGGAATTGATTTACTTCCATTAGAAGTGAGCATATGAATGCCACAAGAGTCTAGACTGTGATAGTTACATTCCTATGAACACTTTTAACTTGGCACTAAGAAGTTAAGACTAGCAGAGGAGTGATCTATAGGACATGGCATTATTGTTTGATATCAATATTTGCTTTGATTTTTTTGTATAATTACTCTTGTTCTATAAAAGTGTGTTTGGTTTGTGTAATTAAATATGTCTTTCCACATGTACACATCCTTTTCCAGTTGGGCCTTGTGCCAAAAAGGAGTCACTCATACATGGACACAGAAATTTGAGGATTGAATCTGGACAGAGAAAGTCACAATGATTTTTGAAAAGTAACTATTACAAAGGTAGAGCATACATGAATATAGTCAAATGATACATTACCACGCAATGAGGAAAGATATAGCATCAAGGATAGGAGGAGCTTCTTTTGAGGAATCATCTTGTGTGGGACAGAATCTTCAGCAGGTGGGGGAGAAAATGCTGTATAGAAACCAGTTTCTCAGTTCTTTCAGTACTTCATTCAGACAAAGGTGACTTGACGTCACAGGCCCGCACAGCTGGCAGGGACAGTTCCCAGGCTGAGGTGGAGCCTGGGATGATCAGTCCCTCATGTGTTAACAGCTATCCCTGTGTTCTCCTCACCCAAGGTGTAGCCAGCCTCTCTACAGAAAGCCACACAGCCAAGGTCATTTCAGCAAACATGTACATTCCATTATGCCACTGTACTGTCATATTCCAGGTGACTTTTTACTTAACCATTTTGAAGACAATGGTTCACTCAATTTCCAACTCATCTCTGGATTCCTATGGATACCAACTGCAAATACAAAAGTAGAAAACAAGCAAAAGAGAAAGAAAAAATAATGTACCCGGTGTGTGAATCTACTTTTTAAAGAAAAACTCAGCTTTTAGAAGTAGAACTTTAGAAGCAGAGGGATGAAAAAGCAGTCCATTAATCACCATGCTAGTAATTAAGATGCTTGGATTGAAGATTTTGCACTAATAAGGTTGATATTTATATTGATAAAGAGCCTGAGCAAATCACCTATTTATCCAGATCTCCCTTTATCACAGTGTGAAATTAGGAGACACAAGTTAGTCATGTCTTTACCTCACTGAGGTAAATCAGAGAAGTTATAAATCACTACTTTGGTGCCCTACAAAGTAGACGTGTGAGTAAGATTCCCCTTTTAGCATCTTTTTATATCCCTTATAAAGTGGTGATTTATATTTTGTACATGTGGAAAGAGCTTACACAAGATTATACACAGTTCTAGCTATAGTTTTGAGCAAGTATACAAATTCATCAGTTGTATTCTTGAATAAACAACCATCAGATACAAACGGATAATTTGTAATATGGAGAAAATATTTTTTACCCATTCACTGTCTGAAGTATACTTTTAAAAGGTGATTTCAGAAATCAGAAATTCAGAAATATATCCTTGAATAATTTTCCATTTACAAATTGGTAATCAAAATATGGTACACTTTACATCAGAGTAAAATGTTCTTATTTTCCATTCAAATTTCCCATTTCCATTCTAATTAAAGTACATATTTCATCAGCTCATTATTGGAAGTGCCAATGAAGCTTTTACATTAAAAGCAGATCACTCTCCTGTGGCTTATGCTACCATAAAATGTAAGGTGATCTTTTTTTTTAGTTTGCTTTGCACACAGCTTTATAGAAAAATAGGCCAATTCTAGTGATATTGTTTCCCAAGTTCTTTGAAACGTAAGTTTTTCTTTTTCTTTTAAGTTTTGGTTTATATTTTACCTTTTCTTGGCTTCAGAGTCTGCAAACTGTGTTAACTATATGTTAGGAACTATTATTTAGGAACTGTTGTTTTTATTTGGAGAAAAAATGATGGAGAACTCCAATAAAACTTTTATATATGAGGTTAATTAGTTATCTTTTTCTCTTCTTTGCTTTGCTTTCTTTTCTTTTCATTTCTTTCATTTCTCTTCCTTTCTCTTTCATTTCCAGTAACAGATCATCATTGTAACACAGAGAGAGTACTATTTTGGGAAAACTAGTTGTATTAAACTAAAAATGGGACGTGTTTTAATGATGGAATTTCCCCCAAAGCACTGCTTCATCAGCTGGAAATGACAGTCTCTTTTCTGTCACAGTGACATCCTGAAGTGGAGACAGCTATGCTCCCAGAAGCCTGATTTTTCCATGTGAAGGAAACTTCCTCACTCCAAAATCCCTTTCAGTGGAGCTCCCGGAGGGACTTATTAATTTCAAAATCATAATCTGGAGAACCCAGTTTGACCTTTTGCCTCAGAAATCCATGTGTTCCTTCAACCACGTTGGCAGCCGGATGCTTCACAGAGACAGAAACTGTGCATGCCTTCCTGCCTGTGGCCAGTGTAAGGTCAGGAAGCCTGAATTGTTTCTTGGATACCGTCTGGTTAATCTCCCCAAACCATACTCTATAGACTTCACCAAACACTCAAAGTGTGGTAACAAAGTGACCAATTGCTTAAAAATATTCCCCTGATCTCATGAGAAATTCCAAAAACTACACTCCAGAGACTCAGATATTTTCCTCAAAATAAAAGGAAAAAGAGGTTGATATACTTTGAAATATATAAATTTTAAAATGCTGATATGAGAATAATGAAGAAAAAATATGTAGGAGTGTGTTCACTATCTTTCTATAAGTAGGTCTATATATCTGTGTCTGTATGTATATCTTATACACACATAGTGGGTAAGGCAAAAGAGCTGATATTTGTGGAGAGAATGGAGGAGGAGAAAGTAAAGCCAGTCAAGAACCTGATATATTCAGGGGGTTGTCACTTTCTAAGGAGTGGCCTGTACCATGCTCTAAGGGGTCGGGGTTGGACATCCCACTCCACACTCTCCACAATCAGCAACTCCTGTATTAGAAGCCCCAGTAGGCACCTCCAGAGTTACACAGCCCAAGTGTATTTCATTGCCAGGGGTTCAGTATTTTTCTTTCTGACCCTCAAAGCTGAGTGGCTCTAAATCTTTAAGCCTTAAGATTTGCTTCCACTTTCTCTCCATTCCATGTAGTCTTTCAGTCAGAAGGTTAATGATGTTGAAACAGCTAAAGATAGTAGAAGTCTAGGTCTTATTGAACACTCTTTTGGAAAGTGGATTTTTAAAGAAAATTGTCATACCCAGACAAAATTACAAATTCTGGTCAAGGAGTATGCGCTTTCTTAGGAAGGCTCATCTGCATTAAGCCTCCATCTAGGGCAACACAAAGGCCCTTCTGGTATCTTACAAGACACCAAGAATATTCCCAGTTCAGTGTCTTTGCTGGAGGCAGCTGATCACTGCTCACCTTCATCCTATCCTCTAGCTTTCCTTGTCTTGATTCTCATTTCTTAACTGGTATGCCAAGAATACTCAAATAATGACTCTAGGAGGCTTCTGTGACATTAGCTAGTTTTCTATCTACTGAAATTTCAAGTGCAGTTTTATGTAATTTAATGTAAATCACACTCTCTCTGAGCACCAAATTCGAAGTCTAGTACTAGTTTCAGTGTTATTACAGTGAAATAAGTCTCAGGTACAATAGAAACAGTAAAAAAGATTTGAATGACCATTGGAATAGTTTAACTTTCATGAATTTTTTTTTAAACTGAGGATGCTTGAAATATAAAGCACAGTGTCCAAGGCCAAGCATTCATCCCTGGAGTTCTGACTTCAAGTGCACCATGGTAACAGCCTTCCTGACAAACTGGAAGTGTTTCACAGAGAGGGCACTCACTAGCTCAACCAGGAGAGCATCTTGTGAGAGTAGCTCTGGTCACAACAGAAGGCACTTAGCCTCCCAAAGAAAAACCAACATCGACAAAAGAAAAAAAGGGTCTCCACTCATTTGAATATTTGTTTGAGAATAAGGATTATATTTGTTCTCTGTTATTACATACAGTAAAAATAAAATAAGAAGGAAGGAGAAATAAACCATTTTTACTTCTATATATCATTATTTTCTAAAAAAAAAAAAAAAAAATCACACAAGATACAGGGCCTAGGATTTAGCTTAGTGGTCCTGACACCTGCCTTGCTAGTTCAAGGGTCTGGGTTTGATTCCTGGTAACCATATACAACAATGCCGAGCATGGAGACTCATGCCCACCAGCAATCAGAACTACATATCGAAGTGCTGGGCATGGTGGCTCATGCCTGTAATCCCAGTGCTCAGGAGGCAGAGGCCAGAGGATTTTTGTGAGTTCAAGGCTGAGCTTAAGGCCAGCCAGAACTGCAAAAGCAAAACCCTATCTCAAAAAAAAAAAAAAAAAAAAAGGATACATATCTCATATGTGTGTTTTACATTTTAAAACAAAGAAAATCTATGTATTTGTTGCATAAAGTGCATTAATCCTATTTTTTAATCTCTCAAGTGTTTGGTAAGGATCTAAAATGTAGTTTTTTGTCCTTGTACCAAATGACAAACTTGAAATTAAAGAGTTTCTTCTTGTACTAAGACCTTAATTGAGCCATCACCCTGGAGCCATGCCAAAGATTTGTCTCGTCCTTTATCATTGAAGGGATCCAAGTAGACCTTGTAGGGCTACCTCTGGGGGCCCCTAATTAGGAAAGAAATTTGACTGGGACAAACTGTCAAAATTCCTGGAACCTGTAATCCCTTTATTTTCTAGCTGTAGAATTTTCAAAGTGATTTATAAGACAATTTATATTAAACTTGCTCATGTCTAAAAGATAACTCAGTAAATTACTTTCAACTGAACTTTTTTCCTGGTTGAAAGCTCAAGATTTATAATATTTTTTGTAAAAGGCCCAGTTGGGCTTCACATTAGATTCTCTGAGTGTTTAGCAGAAACTCTATGATATTTCTTTCTCAGTACTTACCCAGATTCATTCCTTTCTGAGCCCAAAGAGAACTGAGGAGGACTATAATTCTTAAGGAACAGTAGTTTTTTCCCTCTGGTATCCCTGTTTTTCTTCTGTAAACCCAATAATACCTCAGCAGCATTTTTGATGGCTTAAAGGCTTAATGTGTATACTTAAGACTCAAAAACCATGAATCAATACAAACCAATCTCAATAAGGACCCTATCTTACTTTTTAATTTGTCTAACATTTAGACTACATTTATTTTCCTAGCGTTGTCAATGCCTTCCCCCATTGGAGATTGAGATTAAGCAAGATCCACTACACTTTACACTCCAGGTCTATTTTAGGGTGTTTATGGAATGTGCTAAGTGCATCAGAAAGCAAGAAGAAATGCACAAGTATTGAATATTTCATGGCTTCTGCTGCCCAAGAAGTTCACAGAAGCATTTCTGTATCCAAGCACAAATCCACATTTGGAAAAAAAAAAATTTAGGTGGTGTCCATATGTATGGAAGCAGCCATTAAACCCCAGGAATTAGTTCAATGGGATTAGGACAAAAACAATTGCAGGATGCTTGCCTATAGTATTATTGCAGATAACTTTATCACTAGCTGTAGACTTCTGCTGGCTGGATAATACTATAATTATCTAGATTTTCTGAGAAATGATAAAAATAATATAGAAAATTTATATATGAGGGCAACTAAGATGCTGAAAATTCTTAATCTCTGTCCAAAAAAAAAAAAAAAAAGAAAAGAAACAAAAAACCAAAACTGCTTTGGAAACTAGAAAGGAGCACAAAAAAAAGTGGTAATAAGTGTGAAAGATGCAAAGCTCTTCCTCATCAGAGGGGCCAAAGGCTGCTTCTATCTTCTTTTAGAAGGCAGAAGTAAAAGATTTCATGTTGCAGTAAATGAATTCATCATCACAGCCGTGATGGTAGCACATGAAGTAGTTTCGCCCTGGGCTCTCAGTCTCTGAAGCAGCAACTCTAAGCTGCATGATGCAAATCTGAGATTTACAGGACATTTTTACAAAGATGAGGGCAGAGGTTAAAATGGAAGCCTACGTCTTTCTGTACCTGAGATGAAGATGGAGATTGCCTTCCATTCTCGTGAAGGCAACTGTGAATAGAATGCCGCCTGACGAGTGCACACCAAATCTTCTTTGTGGTGATGGTAACTGCAGGCATGAGAGAGCTTGTCCTCAGGTTGAGGTGGGGCCTGTCAAACAAATGACAGAAGCTCCTGCTCTAACACATGAATTATCTGGACTAAGGTTTAGAAAGTCTTTGTCCAATAATTCTCATTTAATTCTCAAGTTCCTGTTTGAAATATCAACCTTATGTAAACGGGCAAGCTCTTTGTTAGGCATCTTTGTAACCCTTGTGCAGTAACATAGTAAGTCATCTCTGAGGACTAACTCTAACAGACACACAAGTTCTTTGGACTGAGAGAAGAAACATTTTTTCTTTTCCTTATTGGAAATCACATCTTTCAGGCAAGAGTGGTTTTTAGAAGGATTATCACTTGATAAAAAATTAAAACACCAACTTAAATATGGCAATCCTCAGTTCAAGAAATTTCTCATGATTTGAACTGTTCAATGTCTGATTTGAGATCTTTGCTTTTGCTAGGATTATTTTGTTTCCATGTCTTTAGTGTCTTTAGAGCTCATTCTCAGACTACTCCCTTTTTTAAGTTCTGTCTTGGTTTATTCCAAGCTGTTATTACTCATACTTTTCTTCTTAATTATTTGTTATTTATCTTTCTTTTTTTTTAGGTTTTTTTTGAGACAGGGTCTCGCTTTGTAGTTCAGGCTGGCCCTGAGCTCAGCCTCCAACTCACATCACAGCAATCCTCCTGCCTCTGCCTCCCAAGTGCTGGGATTACAGGCGTGAGCCACCACTCCCGGCACTGAAATATGTGGTACTGATTGCTGCTGGGCATAAGTCTCCATGCCCAGTATTGTATGTGGTTACTGGGGGATCAAGCCCCAGCTCTTGCACTTGCAAGACAGGCACCAGAACCACTGAGCTATATCCCCGGACCAATTATTTGTTATTTATTTATATTTATTCTTCAAGGTACATATAAATGGGTTAAGTAGAAAAAAAAATCTACCACCTGTTCCTGCATCAACAAGCTTCTAATTTGGTGAATTTTCTGGTGTTCTTCTTTAGAACCAGCACTTAGCTGTGTGTTTTCATCTTCCACTAAGAAAAATAAGGACAAGAATAATTATTGCTAGTCATTTTGGTAGTGATTCAATGTACAATTGTATTGTGGCTTGTAGATGTCCTCACACACTCACAGGTGAAGTTCTTGGAAAATGCTCCAATCATGAGTGTATGACACTAGATTACTCCACTCATCAGCTTGGCACAGTTCTGAGTGTGGATGATGGATTGACTGAAGAGTTTCCTGCTGATGTGGGTGCTGCCAGGCAGCAAGGCTGTAGCCTGGAGAAGTTAAAAAATGAAAGAAGAAAAAAGATCTGCTGCTTCCTAATTTATTCACTGTTTATCTTCTGCCATTTACAGTGATATTTTGCCTTAGATCCAGCCAACAATGTACTGAAACTTCAACAAAATGTGCACCAAAGTAACCTTTATTCTAACTGTGGTTATTGCGTATTTTATCACAACAATGAGAAAGTAAGTAAGAGAAGCCCTATCAATGCTTTCTACATTGGCATTAAATTATTTCATCCTTCACATCCTAGAAAAATTCATAAATTTTTCTCCCACAGTATTTCTTTCATTCACAGTAATACCAAGTCTGATTTTTGCCATTTTGCTTTAAACTATATTATTGCACAGAAATGTCTCTGCATTTATTCCTAACTCACCTTCTGCTGTCATCTATTATAACATAGCAGTGCATGTTATAATATCTTCCTCCACTGAATTTCCATTCACAATCCTTCTATTTGCCAAGGAGACAATTTTCTTTTTTTTTGTAGCTTTCTCTTTTTATACAGAAACCATATCCTAACATACAATGTACACTATGTACATATTATTATGGCATAAAAATTACAGACTGCTAAGACTGTTAAGAGGTCACACTTCCTTCTTTTTCATCAAGATGGTATTTTTCTTAACCCAGAATATTTTTTAGAATTTCCTTTCTTGTTAGTCACCCATAAATGATGGATTTCATCGAGCTGGGTGTTCCAAAGCTCATGGCCCTCACTCTTAAAGCTCTGAACAGGATTCTTAATTTCCTATTTTTAGCATGTCTTTCTCCCCAGTATGTTCATTTCTCTGTTTTGTTGAAACTAATATTCCAAGGCACAGGAGATAACTATCAACATTCCTCTCATCCATCTGACATGCTGTCACTAGGTCAATTACAATAAAAAAGCAATTTTAAAAATTGAGAATATTGTGTCTTGAATATCTCAATTCCTTACACAGAAAGTGCAATAAACTCTGACCTATTTTATGGAGAATATAGAGACTGGGTGAGTTTCACATTTCCCTGTTGGCATTTAGGTCCACTGGTAGGTGGACTGCACTAAAACATGAAGAGAAGAAAGGTGAGTGTTTGCTTCAAGATTTTCCTCAGTGAGTCTTAATTTTCCTTGATTTTGTCTCTGCTGTAATTACTTGTCTGTATTCTCTCTCTTTGTAAATATTGTGGTTAGAACATTGACAAAGTTATAATTTGTCTGTTGATTAAGTATCATTTAAAGTCATTATGTTTGTGCCATAATTTCTCTGAACAATACTGAAAAGTTGTAGTAGTGAATTGAGAAAAATTAGGTCAAAAAATATATCCCGCTTTAGAGGACAAGACATATGAGTTCAGATGTACATGACAAAATTTACAGTCTACAAAAGAGAGGTCTCCGTGGTAGTATCTTCATGACACGATCTATAAATATCATCAAGGTAACAAAATAAGCATAGCACATTATTTTTTCTTGCACAACATAATAGACAGGCACTATTGTCTAGACCTAAGGGAGGAAAACTCTACAATAAGATATATAAAGACAAAGTTTTAGTTGAGGGAAATCAAGCAATAAAACTAACAAAAGTGAAAATTCATCAGAGATGTGTAATCAATTATAATTTTTTGAAAAATAGGAAAGTAAACAATATAAATAACTGATTATTTTCAAAAGAGAAGAGAGCATTAAACCATTCAATGTAAAAATGTTAATTGTATTGGTGCTTCTTGCTCTCTAACTAGAAGGATGCTTGATAAAGTCTTTGAAAATATATATAATTAGAAGACCATGAATTCCTTCACACACATGTGAGGCCTAAAATTTTCTAAATTTCTTTCTAATTTTACTGATTCTATTGTCATTGCAGTTCATGTCCTCAACAAGAACAAAGTGTGCACCTATCACCCTTTTTTGTGTCACTAGCAAATTTTGAAATGAAAAATCTCTAACTCCTCAGACACTAATCATCCTGTCATTTCTTAATATATAATTTCCCTTCGATCTTTTCTGTGAAGACTGCTCCATGTTCCCTGCTGAGCTCTTACTTTCCGTGTAGAACAAACACCATCACTGCTCTTCTTCCACGAACAGTTTTCAGCACTACACAAGGCATGACGCAGGGCTCCTCTCGCTTGCCTTCTTTACTAATGGCTTTGCCAAGACTCTTATGTAACTTTATTACAACAGATCTAAGCCTCCAAACAGCATGATGTAGATTGAATTCAAATACTTGTACACGTGGGGCCGGGGATTCAGCTCAGTGGTTCCGGCGCCTGTCTTGCAAGCACAAGGGCCCAGGTTCGATCCTCGGTAACCACATATAATCTGGGTGTGGAGACTCACGCCCAGCAGCAATCAGTACCACATACCACAGTGCCGGGCGTGGTGGCTCACGCCTGTAATCCCAGCACTCAGGAGGCAGAGGCAGGAGGATTGCTGTGATGTGAGTTGGAGGCTGAGCTCAGGGCCAGCCTGAACCACAAAGCAAGACCCTGTCTCAAAAAAATACACAGTCACAACTTTGGGAAATTGTGGACCATCTCTGAACACATCTTTTTTTTTTTTTTCTCTTTCTAGCAAGTAGTCCATACAGAATCTTATCTGTTGCTACATTTTCATCAATAGTGAACTGAAAATTTCCAAAATCTGTAATAGGTTATCTGTATGCCTTACCCTTTCCCCTGAGCTCTAAATCCAGAGTCTCACCCTTCTTGTTTTACATATCTATGAGGTATTACAAAACTTTGGAATTTTACTGTAAGAAAAGTTGAACTCTCTTCCCATATCATACTTATTCCTCTCTATTCTTGTTCAGTTTTTTGTCTTCAAGAATGGTAAGATAACATTTCTGTGTAATCAACAATTTAAAAAAATCTTCCCTCAGCTGTTATTTTTGTTCCCTTCCTACTCACATGCACCTGTGAAGACCCAAAACTTACAGTGTGTTGTCCAGTAATATAACATACGTCTACTGCTTTTTCCAAATTCATTAGCCGCACAATGCTCCCCTCACACAGATTAACATCCTTTTATCTGCTGGATGACTGAGAGACCACCTCAGTCAGTTTTTTAGCCCTAATTCTTACAAATTGTAATCAACTTTCTATAGTATTTCTAGAGGTGATTTTGTAAATCACATATCTCTTGTACCTTTGGCAAAAAATCACTTTCTTATTGGCAGCTAGTTAAGTTCTACTTTCTCAGAATTTTAGGGAACAAACTCAAAGTTATCATAGCACTTTTTAAATTGATACAACATATCAGAACTTGAGCTCAAAAATATAAGGAAAAGAAAGAAAAATGGAACAGGGGTTTCTTTTTCTAATGACATCATTTGGTGAATTAAAAAATGTTAAAAATTTAGTGACTCCAATAATAATACATTAGCTGACCTGCAAGTGATTGGAATTGAGAAAGAATAAAAAGATTAAAAGCTAAAAGCACCTTGGATCAGGTCTTAATTTTTCTCTAGCCAGAACCATGTTATCATTGTCCTACTTCAAAATTGGCACAAAGGCTTTGTTTAAAAAAGAAGGTAAAAGACACAACTGGCTGTATGTGGCCTGTCCATTTTTGCAGTCAAGGATTCAGGAAGTTGAGACAGAAGACAGGTTTGAGTTTAGGAGATTGAGAGCAGCCTACCCTACCTAATGAAACAATAATACAAATATATGAACATAATAATACAAAAATAACAATTTAAAGCTCTCTATATGGTAATTTACATTTTTTAAACATTGCATCCTACATTTTGGGCTATATTCCTATGTTTCTTGTGCATCAATCTTATGTTAATATATTCAGTTCACTTGGAGAACCCCACTCCCTAAACTGTGAGTATTCCTTTTCTTTATGATGTTTTCATAGTCCTATTCTTCTGCATTTCTAGTTAAAGGTGCTCTTTCTACTATCATCTTCCTAGCTGGAGCCAATTGCTGCTTTCCTTGCATTCCTGTCCCAATTTGCCATTTACCTGTGACGGGCCTGAGTGACTCAATTTTAAAGCCTAGACTCCACTTTGTTATTTTGTTCCCTGTTTTTTTCTTTGTTCCCGTAAAAGCCACAGCGACCTTGTCTTCCCTTGTTTTCTTAGTAAACACCATTCCCTAAGTCGTAGTCATCTCCTGAGTTTCAGTACACTTTGCCCCGAATAGAAGGGGGGAATAGAAGAGTAAAGAGAACCTATATAATCTGCCAACACTATAAAGGAGACAAGCCTGCCCCATTTTGAGGTCTCTGACTTTGTTCAGCATGATGTGTCAGTAAAGTACCTTTGTATTTGCATATGAGTTTGGACTTATTTCGGGGTGGAGATTTCTGGACCTAACACCTGTTCAGCTATTTCTTACAACCTGGCATATTCCAGAGCATTGTAGGCAGATGATCAGGGCTGAAAACGTATACCTTATGAAATATACTGTGGTTTCCCCTATTTTTCCAAGAAGTCTAATTCAGTTGTAAAGAAAATTAGAATCAGCAAGTTAATGTATATGGAATTAGTGCATCAATGAAGACAGGTATTTCAGATTATGTGTAAGGTCCTTTTTTGACAGGGATAGATGTTGAACAATCTTACCTAGCAATGTATTCACTGTTACTTTGGACTTATCTGAGTTTCTTAGGCTGTGTGTATGAGTCTGAAGTTTGTGTTTTGTGAACCAATTGCTGGCTCTTATTTTCACAATAACATTTCTCCTTGTCATTCTTTAGCTTTGATATTCTCAGTTCACTTTTTTTGTTATCTTCTAGTTTACCATGGATTTCCACATCATGGTGAAAACGTGCATGGCACACATTTCATTTGTGCAGCAATTATCAAGCAAGTAACGAATTTTCTTTTATCCATAATTTATTGTCTCATTAAAATGTAAATAGAAAATGATAGACTTCAAAACTTAATTTAATTTAGAAAAGCACTATACACTCATTCAATTTATGGGGTTATTTCCTGTAACAAAAATGTCTTAGTCTCCTAGCACATGACAGAATTTATGTTAGGCCATTGATTTGGGCTGAGGTCTTACTATCAACTCAGTCAGTCTAGCTGGGCATGCTCATTCACATTTATAATCTTAGTAAACAAGAGGCTGAGGCAGGAAAAGTATATGTTCCAGGCTAGACTGGATTATATAGCAAGACTTTGTTTCAAAAAACAAAAACAAAAACAAAGAAATAAAGTAACAAGAAATTACCATATCACTACAAAATTTAAGCTATTTGTTTATAAGACTTAAACTTTTGAGAATTTAGGAGAAAGATGCATGGTTAAATCTTCAAACAGATGAATGTTTGAAAATATATAAGATCCACAAGCAGCCAGTCAAAATGGGCCCAATTATCCTGAGACAGCATAACAAAGAGTCCCTTCTGCATTAAGCAATGCAAACAACTAGAAGTAGGTTGATCTCCAGTAATCTGCTTTTGGCACCACAGTATTTCTTTGTTTCTGCTTAAGCTACCTTAAAAAATCTCAGTACCATCATCACTCTGGTGAAACTTCTGTCTATTTTGTAAACTGGATGATTTCTAGCTCACAAATTATTAATAAAAGCCAACTTGATCTTAAAATTTCAATTTGTTGCAATTGCATTCTTTGAAAATGCTAACTGCTAGAGAATAAAAGATGAATACAGAAAAGAACACAATGTCTCAATAAGGTGCTTTGAAATGCAGAAAACAGAAATTTCAGTCAAGTGTATGAGGAACTCTACAATAATGAGAGTGAAGAATGAATCCTCCATGTTTCAAACTTCTCTCCTATAGACCTGTGACAATGAGTGAATTCCTTAGTTGTTAGTGTCCATAGTTTAGAGGCTAATGCATATAAGTAAATGAAAATAACATAATCCTTTTGGAAAAATTGTTTGTTCTATTAGTTTACCTTTTTGTTTTTTAAGACTGTGGAGGTAAGCAGCAGCATGTGAAGAGGAGGGTCCCACTCACACAGTAAAGTAGCTCTGAGTGAACAGAGAAAATCTGGGACACCACATGCTGGACGTGAGCACTTGAGGGAATGCTAAGCCATCCAAAAAAGATGGCGACTGTCAGGAAAGCTACAGGAAGGAAATGCAGACTCCAACTATTAGATAATTTCCCCAAGCACAAAGCAACCCGTTAGACAGGTTGATTTTAGTTACTTGGTGGTTTCATTTTAATCACAGTTTACACATCTGGGAGACATCTGTTCACTCTACCCTATACACCTACAAGTAATGCTCTACACAGAAGATTCTTGAGTGCACTGGCCAGGGTGCAAAGCAGACAAGGTCACTAAAACCACTAAACAAAAACAATAGCATGACAACACATCAAACTTTGGGTTTTAAGGTCCTTAGTAATTTAGGGGAAGTAAATAAAGTGACATGCAGTAGAATTTAGGATTTCAGCAAAAGGGTAGATGAGAACAGTAAGGCCAGGATTTTAGCCCTATATTTTCTTACTTTCTCCCTTTCTTCCTCTTTTCTTTCTTTCTTTCCTTCTATCTTTCTTTCTCCTTCCTTCCTTCCTCCTTTCATACAACAAAGAAAACTTATGCTAATCTACAAATAAGAAATAAGAATAGATACATTAACAACTGAGAAGAAAGTTAATTTACTAGTTAAGTTTTTCCTTACAGTGTCCATTTATATTTTCAAAGCCATTAATTTATTTACTGTGATAAGACATTTCTATGCATCTATTTCTCCTAACCAACATCAATATAATCGTACCTCCATTGAAGACTCTGATCAAGGACACAGCTGTCCTGACAATTTCAGTATTTTACCACAAAATTAGAATGGTTGACATAGAAAAAGTGTAACAGATGGTAGTTAAAGTGGCACATAATTTGCTCAAGGTTATATAAATTTCAACAGCAGAACTAGAAACAAAACTCAAGAAGACCTTGAAGCTAAATCTTATTCTTTATGCATCTCATTTTATCAAACAATGAATTTCATTTCAAAAATGTATAGAATAATTATAATCTAGCCTCAGTTCTCTATTAGATCCAATCCTAGAAATGACAGTTTTGTTGAGAGAAAGACAATTAGCTTAATTTGCCTGCCTCTACATTGTGGAGCATGAAAGCTACATGAGGACACAAAACAGGAAAAAATTCTTTGTGTTTCCAAATCACAGTCTAAGCTATTGGCTTATATCACTTAGGCATTTGATATATGAATGTGTGTGCATGAAGGTCAGGCAGGCTGACACATCTGACATTTGTGAGCATGAAAAATTGAGCTATCTGGAAAGGAAGAAGGACAGGAACTTACACTGAGTGAGGATAAGTTATGTTACTATTTCAGTCATGAAGATCAAATAGAAGATATAGAATCACAACTAGTACTTGGAGGGTGGGGTTTCATGGGATTGAGGAAAGTGTGACCGTCATTTACTGAGGATGATAGCGATATCTGTCTACACTTCCTCAGGCTAAGACACAAACAAGGTGTCATAGAAAAATACAGGAGGAAGTCAGATTCCTTACCGTAGCTAAAGGGAAAATAATGTCAAGAGTTGCATAGTGGAGAGTTACCCACAAAAAAGGGACCTAAATATTGGAACAGACACACTAACCCTGCTACAAAACAGGTTAGGTAGAACTTTTGAAGACATTGGTTTGGGGAAAGATTTCAAGAACAAATCCTCCATAGCACAAAAAATGGTAGAAGAAATTGATAAATGGGATCCCATCCTATTGAGAGGTTTCTGCACACCAAAAGAAACCATGAGCAGAGAGAAAAGGCAAACAACAATATGGGAAAGAATCTTTACCAGCCAGCTCTCAGACAAAGGGCAACTATCTAGAATATATAAAAGGCTTAAAAAAATCAATTCACCCAAATTTAAAGACCCAGTTCAAAAATGGACATCTGAAATGAACAGACACTTTTCAGAGCAAGAAATAAAAGCAGCTAAGAAGCATATGAAGAAATGTTCAACATCATTAGTCATTTGAGAGATGCAGATGAAAACTGCATTGAGATTTCATCTCACTCCACAAAGAATGGCTGCCATTTTAGAATTATCAAGCACAGTGTTAATGAGGCTGTGGAGAAGAAGGAACCCTTCTCCACTGTTGGTGGGACTGTAGACTTGTACAACCTGTGTGGAAATCAGTTTGAAAATTCTTCAAAAAGCTAGGATTGGTGGTCCCATTTGACCTGGCCATTGCTCTCTTGGGTATATACACTCTGCTAGATATATACACATAAGAATTAAAAGATTCATATCAGAGTGACATATGTGCACCCATGTTTATAGCAGCTCAGTTTGTGATTGCTAAATCTTGCCAACAACCCAAATGTCCATCAACTGGAGACTGGATAGAAAAGTTGTGGTTCTTCTACAGAATGGAATATTACTCTGCCATAAAAATGATAGGTTTGAATCATTTATACTTAAATGGACGTACCTTGAAGATATCCTCATAAGTGAAATAAATAGGTCACAGATGCATAAATATTGTATCTTTTCTCTGTTATTAGAAAGTAAAGATGTAAATGAGTTCTAGAATGTATGTTATATATTGTGAAATAGAAAATACTCAAATACTCAAGGTGAAATGGGGTGAAGGGGGAAAATAATGAAATTATAACAAAAAAGAAAGGAAACAAAATTTATGTATATAGGGGGTAGGGATGATGGGGTGGGTAGGGCTATAAGAAAAAATGAGAATTAAGTTGTGTCACATACTGGTACAAATTCTCATTGTTGAATGCAATCATGATGTGTATATGTAATGTACCAATAAAGATTTCAATTTTTTTTAAAAAAAAGAAATGTGATGAATAGAATTGAACCCATAAGGAAAGTTTCAATGAAAGAGTTAAAAAAAATGAAAAGAAAATTGTATTGTGATTATTAGAAAAAAATTATTTAATGCTTGATGGAAGGTTCATAAAGAAAATCTACAAATTAGAGTTCATTAAAATGTAAAGCTTTCATTCTTTGAAAGAGTCCTGAAGAAAAGCCACAGACCAAAGGAGAGTATTTGTGAAATAATTACAGTGGACATTAAAGTTATGACCAGCCTGACATATAAACAAGTTGTTTAATAAAGTTAATGAAAAATTCATCTGCTAGGAAAACTTCCAGATCTCAGCAATATTGACTCAGTTACAACCAGCTCTCTGGAACAGATCAAATATGAAAGTCACAGATCCACTGCACATGATACAACCTTATATCCAGAATACACAACAAATTCAAAAAACTGGAAAGCAAGGAAATGAAAATTACTATGTGGAAGTAGACAGAAACATTTGAACAGACACATTAGCAAAGAATATAGATAAAGGATCAGGAAACCCATGAAAAAGTCTTCTCTGGTCAATATTTTTTAATGTGAACTAACTGTACCATTGCCTCAAAATAATAATAAAATATTCATAGTACCACATATCTATGTAGTGCTTACAGTTTGATAGAAGATGCTTTAAGCACTACATAAATATTAGCTGACTTAATGTGTTAATGTGAAGATTTTTCATGAGTCATTTTGCTGTTAAGGAAGTTGAGGCATGGGAAAATTAAGTACTGTAAGACATGTAGCAGAGCTCAGAATTGAAGATGAAAAACCCAATTTCAGACTGTCCTTTCGGCTTTGAAAATGTCCCTTTTTCCATTGACCAACAATGGTGTATTAAACACCTAACCTATAACTAGTACTTGGTTCTAGACTATAGAATATTAAAGAACTACCTAAATATACTTAATTTCTGTACAAGAACCCTAAATATTTACAGGATAACTGTGTATGTGCAAAACAACTGCATTTTATCATGATTCAAATTTGATCATCAGGAAATCAAAAACATGCAGACTCTGGTCATTTTGACCAGGGAACAGTGTCTGACTTAAACTAGTAGGGATTACTGAAATAACCTGCACATTTCAGAAGTTCTCTAGAGGAAAGTGAAGACCAAGAAGCTTTTGAAGAACTCCAAACACGAACAGGACTACAATATTTGGAAGAGAAAGTCTTTTGTCATCTTTTATGCTACCGTACTTGTCAGCAAAATTGTTTATCATGTATCTCTCTCATGCCTGATAGGGTCCTCATGTTCCAGTTTGCTGCTAATAACTTAATGTCAACAAGGATGATCCTTTTGAAGCATGACAATTACCTAATTCAATTACTTGCATTGTCGGAGGTGCACATCTCAAGACAGCAGAACCAATTCCTGTCAGCCAGCTATTATTTCAGTGACACCAAAGGCTCATCCTCAAATGCCCTCAGTTACTTTTGTTATATTTTTGTTTATTTTGCCTTTCTCTGTGACATGGTAGCATCCTTTTTCCCGGAATTAAAATTACCCACAAGAATATTGATAAAATATAATGAAATAAGCAGCAGAAATTCTACATGTGACTGATTAAAAATAAATAAATGTGTGAAGATGTAGCTAAAGAAATCAGCCTCAGATGCAGCATCTTCCAGTAAGTCTCTGATTCGCTCCATTCCAGCAGCCCAGCCAGGAAAGTAGTGAAACCTGTCTGAGGATCAGACAACAGCACTGTACAGGGACAGGGAGGGAAGAGGAGGAAGCCAGAAAGAAAATAAGGAAGGGAAATGGAGAAGCAGAAGAGGATGGAAAGAAACTCACATGAAGCAAGCCAGAGAAAGAGATCGTGGGAGCAGTGAAAGAGGAAAGGATCTGAAGGAGGGGGCTGTAAAAGGCAGAATTTTATTGGAAGCAATTGAAGTGGTTGCTATGAGACCCGCTCCGGCAGAGGACCCGCAGTCAGCCCGACGCTGAAGCTTCTTACCTCACGCTAACCCTTTCCTTTGACACAGTTTCAGAGTTGTTTAATATCTGAGCAAGCACCTGCCACGGGTGACTTTTTTCTTTCTTTCTTTTTTTTTTTTCCTCCGATCTTTCGGGTAAAATGGAGGTAGAAAATGAAGCCAGCTGCTCCCCTGGCAGCGCATCAGGCGGGTCCCGAGAGTACAAGGTGGTAATGCTGGGCGCAGGGGGAGTTGGTAAAAGCGGTAAGTTTCAACACTAAATGCTGGGAAGGAGGGATCTCGTTAGAGGCAACTCGAAAGAGTGGGAAAAAATGATAATAGTGTTGCAGTTAGCGCTGGCACAGCAGTTAAACAGTGTCTGACAGGATATTTGAAAGTATAAAGACTGTTAAAGGGATGCACATGAGTCAGGAGAATTCAGACAGGATTTCATGTTATACAGTTTTCTAAGAGGATGATTTTCTTTTTAATCTCATGCTGTATAATATTTTCTCTTAATTTAATGTGTATGTTTTTGAAAACTGATCATGATACTCATGAAAGACATTGTATGGGAAAATGTGCTACTATTCTTAAAAATAATTATATAAAGAAAGAAGTGCTATACACAATCATGTTAACACACAGACACACGCAGAGGATTCTCAGTGTTGTTTTGTTTGTTGCTTTGATTAGAGGTTTCCTGTTTGTTTTTCCTTGTCTGTTTCTGACTTAGCATGCATGCATTTTAAATGCCAGCTGGAAAGTTGTTTTTTGAAAGTGACAGTGGCTTGCAGAATGGCATTCACCATGGAACCCATGCTACAGTGGTCACCACATGCAAGATGACCAAACTGAGCTTTGTGGTTAATTGCATTAAAGGGGAGGCACAAGACAAATGAATGTGCTATGATAAAGATTCTGTGACAAGTGACACTGCCCAAGATTTGGCTTCTTGTGGAGTTTAAATCCAAATATAGCAAATTATATAGAGAGATAAGTAGTAATGCTTGGGAAGAGATGAATGTGCAATAGTTTTTGCCTGTGGATATCACTAAGAACATAAAAAGCTGCAGACAGTTTTGTGTTTAAGGAAAAAAGATCTTCATTGGTGATTTGTGTTTGGAGATGTCAAAGTACAGAAACAATTACAGAATTAGCCTAGATAAATAGAGATAAATAGTAGCAAAGGAATTTAATGATTTAATGCTTGGCTAAAAGATTTGAAGTTGAATCCAATATTGTTCATAGAAGAAATCAAATAACTAATATCTTTGGTGGTGGTTCCACAAAGGAAAAAATGTAGTCCATCACCGAAAGTGGAAAAAGATAATGACTTTAGTAGACACTAAAGATGGAAAGGTAGGAAAACAAACAGCAAGCAACATATAATTAAGCAACTTATGTTTCTCTCACAAAAAACTAAATTACTATGAAAAGAGTAGAAAAGTAGGTAGATCTGGATGTCACCAGAAGCTCAATGCTTCTTTAAGTGAGAAAAGTTATCTTCTAGGAAAGAAATGAAAACTTGTGCAACTGTGTGAGTGAGAGTGTTTTGTTTTGTTTTTAAATTCTCTTTAAATATAATGGCCAAAAGGAGGAAAAAAGTAAAATAGGTGAAGGTCAAGAGAGGGAGAAAGGAACAAAAAAGAAGAAGAAGAAATAATTAAATGAATGAAACTGCTTTAAAAAACATATTGTCAATAAACTACAGGGAGGAAGAGGCAATAATAGAATAAAATCTGAGTAGGGTGAAGAGCAGACTTAAGGGAAAGGCAGAAGGCTCAGCCAAAGACCCATGCTCAGCGTCTGGTGAGGGGAAGTGGATGCTCCACAGGCCAGGCCCTTTCTAGCCTTTCCTCACTGGACTGGTGTTCTCACACTTCCCCAGGATGTGGAGGGATGGAAATGGAGTGACTAGTTTTTAGGATGCCTCATGCAATTCTTTGGACTCACAAATTGGAGAGTAAGGATGTTATTCTGGAACATACTCTAGCACTACCTTCTGATACTATGATACTAGAACTCTAATGTTGTATCTCTTACATGACTTGCCCTCAGTATTATTAGTGCTGGCTTTTCATCATTACCATTCTAACAACTAGAAATATTCAAGGTGACACTAACTACACCAGTGATCTGCACTGCTCTCACCTACACTTTGTAGAAACAAAAACAGTTTATGATTAAATACTTGAACCAAATTTTCCAGTGGGATGAAGATTAGAATAGCCGGTTCACTTATAGAGAAGGTTAAGAATAAAGTGTCAATAAATCAGTTGTACAGATTATGTAAATGATATACTTGACTGTTAGTCCAGAGAGTATTATGCATACTGTAACTGAACACCTGAAAAACACTGATCCATAGGGCCAGGTGTCTGAACTCACATAGAGAGAGAGGCACTTGGATCTCGGACTCTCTCCACATGATTTATGTGGTGTTATCACCATGTAAATATTCAAGCACAAATCTCAATATTAATGTTTCCTCAAATGTGAAAGTGTTTGCTTTCAAATAACATCAAACTTTTAAAAAGATACTTCTCCTATTGATGAAGACATTGACCAATAAGAGCAATTCCAGGGATTATGCAAGCCCATTTCAGAGATTTCAGGAGAGACCCATCTTCACCAAGGGGAAGGATAAGGCCACAGTCTCTTGTGTTTTTTATTTGTTTTTTTGTTTGTTTGTTTGTTGCAAGAGGCAGATCTGAGTCAGCCTTGAATGTGAAAAAAAATGACTTCATTGTGACCACAATTTTAAAAAGAAATAAAAATCTCAGTGATCTATGCTTACTGATGCTCATGTATTTTTTAAATCCAAGTTTTCCTAGTAGTAGAAAGTTTGAAAGGATTTACAACTTCACTGAAACAGATATTTCCAAAAGACTTAAAATGTGTGGGTGAGTAAATAAATGTACGTTTTCAGAAATAATAGACCAAGTTTACTGAATGCATACCAGGCACCAGGATGTAGTGATGATGTAGAGAGGGAACATGAAAGAGGTGAAACTTTAAAGAAAACATCCAATAGTGTTTGCTATGGGCTATTTATATGTCAGGCTGAAATTTACTCCTCATTCTGATCTGAGACACATTGTCTCCATTTTACCGATAAAAAACCTGGCACCCTATGAAACAATTTCTGCCTTATAATAAGTGCAACAAGTTATAGAACACTGGTATATTTTGTTCAGGTCTAATGCATTACATTTAAATCTTTAGGGAAAAAAAAATGTTCTACTATTCACTGTTGGGAAAATAAAAGGTGTGTCATTAAAAGATAAAAGGTCATATTGTCTTTCTCGAGTGTTATGTTTAGAGGAATTATGAACAATAAACTAGTACTCTCAATTAGACATCTTCAATATTAAGATTAGTACAGTTAAATACTCTATATAATAATTTTATTCTCTTTATAAAATATATATATATTATACTATGGAATCATACCTAAACTATTTCAAGCATACTGAGGTGAAAATTGGGGTAAACAATAGTTCTCAACTTTAAAGAATGGAGAACGTGAGGGCTTGAGGGTTTTCTGAGTGCAGGAGTGGATCGGTCTCATTGATAACCGAACCTCCTCATTCTACTTCAACTGTTTGCATCATGCTAATTTGGACAGAGGGTAACCAAAATCAGAACTGAATCACACAAAGAAGCAAATATGTATTCAAACTAGCAGATAAGTAGTAAGTCAAGTGCTAATGAATAATACGAGGGCTTAGGTAGTGACACTGTATTTTGTTGTGGATTCCTGTGAATTGAGTACTTTTAGCTCCCTTGCTGCACCTTCAAAAATGAATAACTGTGTGAGATGATGGGTATGTCTGTTTGTTTCATTATGTTTTAAGTATTTTCTATTTACTTGTCCCCCATAACTTTACATTACACAGATGTACTACAATCATGTCCTGCTTCACAACACTTTGGGTGTTCATGGACCATACACCGTACGGTGCTCCCATTACATTATAATTGAACCGTGCAGTTCCTGACCACTAGTAATGTGGTAGCCATCCGAGGTCATACTATAATGCAGTACTCATTTTGCTGATGCTAGTGTAAGAAACAACCTAATATGCGGTCAGTCACATAAAAATTCTGCACACATAATTATGAACTGTATATTATACCTGATAGTGGTAATAAATGACTATGGCAGGGTAATTTGCTTTTGTGTTTGACTTAAGCTAGTAGTATTCAACTCACACCTACACACATTCATCATATAGGCTGGATGTGTAGTACCTATTCCACATAAGTTAGTGCAAATGTGCTCCATAATATTCACAATGACAAAAACCACCCAGTCATGCATATTCCAGAAGTCACTCCAGATTTTAAGCAACACATGACTGTATGCAAAATAAGGTGCATTTAAAAATAAATGTGACTCATATGCATTTGAGGAAATTATATCAAATTAAAGGAATACATAAATTTATGTGTACATGCATTGTGATTACAGCTAAAAACAGAACAGTAAGAATTAGGCCAATTCTCCAATGAATTTGATGTGTATTAGATTTACTTTTAGCCTTCTATTGTACTTTGTTCCAGTACCCCCCATGATTTTCCTCCCTCAAAGAAAAGGTAGAGAAAACCTGAGTGCCATCATTGAGATTTATGGACTATGATAGTCTTTATAGTTGTTTCAAATATTGAGCTTTCTGTGTCCTTGTGATTTGATACATAAAAGCTGCCCCACGTTACAGAACGCTGAATTGCTGCATAATTGCGTAACACTCACCTTTGCTTTTCTCACTGCAAACTTAGATTATTCAGCAGATCTCAACCAATCCTAGTGGGATCATATTTTCTGAGACATATTTTACCTACTCATTCTCAGGAGTTTTTAATAATGAAATTAGAAAAAAATGTGAGTAGGTCATCTATTCTCTACATTTAGATGAAACTGCAAAGGCTCTGAGAATTTAAGAGATTTGTTCATGAATACATAGAATTAAGAAACTAAGAACTAGAAATTAACTCATTTTCTAGTTACATAATTTCTACTCTAATTGCATAGAAAATCAGCTAATGTATCTAAATATAATATGAGTTTGACATGTCTTTCCATGGCCTCTAAGACACACTGGATTTACAAAGGGGGAATTGTACTTCACTATACACTTTCAATTATCAAAGCCACATCAAACAGTAGACAATGTTGTGAGAAGAGAGAATATTACACAGAATTATGATTGTGAGCATGATCTCTGTCCTCTAGAGATGTATAATCTCATGGTGGAGAAACTGTTTTAAACAAAGTGATGTTTTATTATGTTTCTATTGCAGCAGCTGTGAAAGCTCAGAGTAAGGAGTGGATAATTCTGAATGTGGAACCCAAGTTTATCATAGCACAGACCAATCACAGTAGAGTAAATCACAGGGGGGAGGATTCTTGTATCCCAAAAGCTGAGTAAAATTCTTTGAGTTTAAGAACAGAAAGAGTGAAAGTAGCAAGGGGAAGAATTAATTAGTAACAATATATACAGAGCCAAGCAATTGTGAACATTCTAGTCTTCATAAAGAGATCTTGATGACTTTGTATTGTTTAGGAAGAGCTGGAAAAATCTCTTATGTGTTTAATGCACAGTTTAGTAAACTGTGAGACGTTATACAGAGCAAGCAATCTAAATTATGCAAAATATTAGAGAACTCAGCACTCTTTAGAAAGCACCCATTGTGAATTATTTGAAAAGAGAAAGATATGTATGAAACACAAGGAGTGATCAAAGCATATGCTTAGTGTTTACTAAAAATTATTGTAGTGAAAGGCATATTGCCATCCATTCCCCTCAAATTCCTCTCCTTTGCTTCAAACATACTTATTCTATTGTTTTTGTCACGATCTAGAAAAGTTCTGAAAGTCTTTATTATGAGAGTCTTCATGGTGAACCTTGGCGCCAAGTGCCATCACTGGAAAGGCAGCCTTATGAAAATGTTATGGCGTGTCCTTGTTCACTTTACCTACTGAACCTGGCATTGCACAACTCCTGTCTCTTCTTCAAAGTCAAAATGACCTTCAAAGGTAGTTCATTAAGTTTCTAATGTGAACTTCAAAGGAAAGGGAGGCGGGATGTTGAAGCAGCCAAGACAGTGTAACTAGTGCTTGGGGGGCAGAGGCAGGAGGATGGTATATATAGGACCTGCCTGAACTATAAAACAAGACCCTGTTAAAAAAAAAAAGTAAATATTCACCACATTTTGGATCATACTTGGTAAGCAATCATACTCACCCTGCACTCTTTTGCAATTAGTGTCTTTTAATTCAGAGTTCTATGTACCAAGATTTTCTTAAGGAAAACAAAAATGACATTTTCTGAGATTAACAGGAAAGCTCATACAATCAGTTTCTTCAATCTCAGCAAATATGTGTAGAAGGTAGAAAATGGAAGCTTTATCAGATGAATTACCTAACAGTAAACACCTGAGTCATCATTGATACCCGTGAGAGGCTGTGTTTTATTTCATTAGCCCAACTTTGAGTCCGACGAATGTACATAATTCTTCCACTGTGACCATATCTTATCTTAAAATTGGGGATTCCAAAGGCAGAAGAAAAAGATCAACAAGGAAATGATAAGAAACCATTGAGACTCAGGGGCTCTCTATTTTCCTCCTAATTGCTGCCACGTTCGTTACGTGCACCATAGACCTTCCCCACTGTGCTATTGTGTGATTGAGTCTTCACCACAAAGTCTGAATCAAGCTAAGTAGAAAAATAAACTGAATCTACTCATATAAGCATTGTTTACAAGAAAGATTCAGGTAAACCATAATAACCAGACCATATTCTCATAAGATAAGAGGTGCTTTCTAGATAGTAAAATTATGAAAGTTAGTATAAATATATGTTCTTGTCAGAGAAAGGACTACAGAATTAATGAGTGTACATAGGTCTTTAAACTACCCACATGTGGCTAAGCCCCTTACACTCATATAGTCATTTGGCTGTCCTGGTGATCAATGGCAAGTCACACTCATCCTATGCACTAATTCATCGTGTCTATCCTGAGGAGAATGGGTTACCGTCTATTTTACAGGACAGAAAATCGGGACTCACAGACACAAAAGCATAATGTGCTCAGAAACAGAGATATTAAATGACTAATGCAAAGTGTCTGTACATTTCAGTTCACTGTGTACACCAATTGCATTATACTACCTGGAGACTTGTCACTTTGTCTTTTGAGAATATGGTACCGTCTTCTGAGTTCCAACTTGATCTTTGTCTTTAAAGTTGTATTTAGATGTTAAACCAAATCACATATGCCAAACTATTTGAAAACATTCATTTTCTTACCAAACAATTGGGAGTATTCTTCTTGTTTTAATGGATTAGAAGGGGCATGAGAGTTCCGAACAAACAGTTTGATATAAGAAGCAGAATTCAGCATTAAGGAAAATATTCCTGCCAATTGGGGGACAGCTGGGAGTCCTGTCCTAAGAAATCTTCTGGCTTGAGGAAAATCAAGTAGCCAAGTACTCGTGAAAACTTACTGAAATTTTCTATCATAGTAATGAAGAAATAAATAGTATGTTGAACATATCAAGCAAGTTTTTTAGAATTGTGAAGTGCTGGTCAACTTTAGGGAGTATATTTTACTCTAACTCTATACATTAGAGCACAACTAATAGAAATTAAATGACACAAAATGAATACAACATTCTTATTCATTTATTTAATAAGAGCAAAAGTAGGGCTGGGGATATATCCCAGTGATACTACATCTGCCAGGTAAGCACAAGGTCCTGAGTTCAGTTGCTGGTATCAGACCAAAAAGTGTGTGTGTACCTGGTGCATAGGCTAGAGGGAAGCCCTGAACTATTATTGAAAATTAAGTCATAATTTCAGCCCTGTCTTCCATTCATTAGGCGCAAAAGGATAAACATAAACAGAGAGCTGTGATGCTTGTTGCCAACTACAAAGATCGACACATGCAGTTGGCATTTTAACAACAGAGGAACTATAGGAAGATGTTTATAATTTCATGTCATGACTTGTCCAGATGCTCAGCAATGGATTTGAGACCAGGAGTCTCCTGACTTCCCGGAGTGTGGATCTTTCCAGTAGGCTGTGTGGCTTTCAATTAAGCAGCATTAAATGTCCTTCTTGTATTTGGAAAGCCCATTGCTCATTGGGGCTGATTGTGTGTGACCTGTGCAGTGTGGCAGGTGGGACAGCAGTGATGGAATACAGGGCTGTGTGCAGCCTTGTCTGTGTTCAGAAATGGAGGAGACTCATCACTGCATTTGGTTGTTTGCACGGTGTGTGCATGATCGCTTTTGAGTCACTCGGGTTTTTCTCATAAACAGTAGCTCTCTGATGACTCTCAGCAAGAAGCGCCATCTGTCCTTGTGGTCCCTCACCAGCCCCAGCTGATGTGACTGCAGGCTCCATTCCTGCAGCAGATCATCACTTCTGACCTTACTCCTATTATAACTGCTCCAGCCAATGTCACAGTGGTGCTGGGGGCACACATGGCAGTTAAACTTTCCATAGTGTCCCAAACCAGTCACCAAGCTGCCCCTGTCAAGTCTGCTGGGAATACAGAAGTAAGTGCCAGATTGTCCCTGCGGATGTGCCAAGGATGCAAGTGCAGGGTCCTTAGGAAAGGTCACACTGAGTTGGTAGTTAAAGGAAAGACAGTGTACACTCCCCAAGAAAATGTTTTGCAAACAAACTAGAATGAAATGGTGTAGGAAATGTGCGATCTTAAAAAGGAATCAAGTCATGTCATATTCTGGTACAAACTCTTAATGTTGAATGCAATTATCATGTATTCATAATGTACCAATAAAGATAATTTTTTAAAAAAAATTAACACGGGGCAAAGCTTTTACAGACTTTTTAAAAATTGTCATTACTTTGTGTTTGCTGAACCTAATAATTATATTCATTGTGGATAGTTGATTCAGGTACATGGAATATCTTAATTCTTTCTTGTCCCTTCCATCCCTTCTCCTTTCATCAATGTTTTAATGCCCTCCTTTTTTGTAAAATATCTGTCTTCTTATTTTCTATTACCTGATTTTTTAAAAAAATTCTATTCTTTGATTTATTTACATTTTGGGTTAGTGTTGTAAGTTGGGAGTGCAAAGAAGAAGTTTGATCAGAACACAGCTGATATAGAGACATCAAGAAATCAGTAGTCACTTCATTGATAGATAAGAAAACATTAATTCTCCAATTCATAGTTCTCTTCACATCCTTCAAACTAGATGGCTAACATGTAGCTGCACTTTCACAGGAGCAATGGTTCTCATCTTGTCCATGTTCTTACTCTTTCAGCTTCTTCCCTCAGCTTACAGCGAAACAAGATCTAACCCTTTGCAATCTCAAATGCCCCACCCATTCTCCCCAGCACCCCCTGAGCATGGACAAGATCTCACACGTCCTGCAGTGTAAATGCACTTTCTCCCTTGCTTACACATGATACTAATGTGCTTCAAGAGAATAATTCATTCACTCAGGATCCCACGGACCACAGGGGCCTCTCAGGACAGTAGCCCCCAGGGATATAACCTTCAACCACGGCCCAGTGGTACGTCACGTACCACTCTTTATTCTTGGCCACTTTTGATCTCCAGGATGAAGAAGTTTTGCTACAGATGTGGGACAGAAACATGTGCACCCGCGGCCGTGGGTATCCGAGGGAATCCACAGTCGTGGTTTCTCACCTGTGTAATGGGGATGAGCAAGGCAATGAATACCACTTATAGCGGATTAAGAGCAAAACTTGACATATGGTCCTTAAATTGAAATGATCTCAGAGAGCTGCTTGGGTTAGTGACATTAGAAAATATTCCATAAAAACTGTGAGTTTTAACTGCCAAACTATTATGTCTTTATTCAGACTATTGACTTCCTTTCTGCCTTCTTTCCTTCCTTTTTCTTGTTTATCCTTCCACATTTTTGCCTGAGGTAGTTTTCACATCTGTAGCTTGGAGCAGGAGCAGGGTTAATGAAGAAGGATTTTTGAGATGAGTTCTAAGGAAATGCAGGTGGGGCTGAATGTTGTGAACATCTTACTGTACATTCAGTTTCTCTACACCTGCCGTGCTCTCTGGAACTGTGTATTGATTCATTTAGGCTTTGGTCTCTTGAGTGGTAATTTCAATGAAAATAGTAATGGTGGTTTGTTAGTTACCCTAGTAAATAATCATTTTATTTATCTTAATTAACACATGTACGCGCACGCACACACACACAAACACACACACACACACACACACACACACACACACACACACGATCAGAATGCTTATCTAGAAGCAGATAGTATTTATTTTGAAACTCTCATAACTGTATCTGTACTCTTTGTAAATTTATCTCATCTGATCCATCCAGTCTCATTTATTCCCACCCTCTTCTTCAGGCCATTGTCAGTCTGACTATCATGGAAGCTCGTCTGCTTTTTTCCTCTTCTCAAATATCTTCAGTGATCTCCCTTTAGTCCCCACACACTGATATCCACTGCCTGCAGGATGCCAAGGCTCTCGGATAAGTGAAGTCACCTGTGAGCAGCCATCAGGGGAAGTGTCCTCAGTGTCACTGGGACAGGGAGGGCTGTTCTATGGAAACACTCCGGGATGTAAGCTGGAAGGGAGATGGTTAGGAACCAGGGAGCAGAACCGTAGGGCAGGAGCCACTAGATAACAGAAGGCTTGACACCAGCAGTGCAAAGTATCTTGGCAATGGGAGAAAGAGGAAGATTCAGAATGAAACTTACAAAAGCTGAGGTGCTGCAAAAATGCAGCTTGCAATGGCTTATGTGCAACTTGTTCAATGATTTCTCTTCTCTTGCTTCTCTTTCTCTCCTCTGTTTTGCTGTCTCTCTCTCATTATGAAATATACTTGACTCTCAAATGACTCAAACAGCTTCCAGCTTCCCAGACACAGTCTTTAGATTCTGTTTCTCCA